>ML789975.1:49871-67277 GCA_009831015.1 Picea engelmannii | reverse complement strand
TGTGTTGATGAGAGAAAAAACACCAGTGGGGGAGCATTCTTCCTGGGTGACTCATTAGTATCATGGCTTAGTAAAAAGCAGGGTTCCATTTATTTATCAACTACAGAGGCAGAGTATATTTCTGCTGCTACCTGTTGCACTGAGGTATTATGGATGATTCAGACACTTGTAGACTTGGAAGTAAAATACACTGCACCGATCCCCAACCATTGTGACAACACAAGTGCCATCAATGTGTCTAAGAATCCATTATTCCACTCCAAGACCAAGCATATACCCATAAAATACCATTTTTTGAGAGAGCAGGTCACCAATCAGGTTGTTCAGGTTCAATACATTCCAACACAGAACAAATAGCAGACATATTTACTAAACCCCTAGCTAAGAACCCTTTTGAATATCTCCGACAAAAGTTGGGGGTCATCCCGTTTCAGACCTAAGAGAGTCCATCCTGTTAGGGGGAGTCTTGTATTGATTGCATATTTGATACCTCCTAAAAATACTGCAACAGCTCAGGGGGAGCATGTTTTCTTTGACATTGATGTCAAAGGTGGAGAAAAGAACAAGTCAGGGTGCCTTGGTTGCCATCAATGAAAAAGGGGGAGATTGTTGGCATGTTTTACAGATAGAGTATGCTTGTCATTGATGGCAAGTACACAGCGATGATGGATTGAGTACAGGAAGGATGTGCCAGGCGGGCACCAGAAGTATTTTGGGAAGACGATGCAGAGCAAGCTCAACAAGAACAGAATATGCAGCGATGGATCTCATTGAGATTTCCCGATGAACGTCAGATCCAAGCCAGAGGTTCGATCAACGTTGGATCTAGGAGAACCTGCACGCTATTTAAAGAGAAAGGTGACATATGAAACCTCAAAAAATCCAAAACAGGCACCTCAACGAAGACTCCATTTCAGAGTTTCAGTTACCGAGAGATGGAGAAGTCAAGAGTCGAGATTCTCCAACACATGAGTCCTGAAGTCGTGAAATGTGAAACCCCGAAATCGTGAAACATGTGCACCACTCGAAGTATTGAATACTAGGATTTCAGCTATTGAGAGATAGGGATGTCATGGACTCTCATCATCAAGAGTCTCGAAGTGCCGAAATGCGAAATCCCGAAACCCAAAAGAAGGCACATCACTCAGAGTGTTGGATACCGGGATTTCGGTTACTAGGAGATGGAGATGTCAGAGACTCTCATCAATAGGAGTCCTAAAATCGTGAAATGCGAAATGGCGAAATTATCTGAGCCGTTGGTTCAAGGAGATTGTGGACCGTTGATCTGACTCCATTTTGAAAGTATTGGATACCAGGATTTCGGATACCGGGAGATGGAAATGACAAAGACTCTCATCATGAAGATTCTCGAAGTTGTGAAACCCGAAGTCATGAAATGAAAAAGACTCCATACCGGAGTTTCGGATACCAGGAGTAGGAAGAGTCAAGAGTGAAGACTCTTCATCACAGGAGTCCTGAAATCGTGAAACCCGAAGTCGAGAAATGATAAAGACTCCATATCGGAGTTTCGGATACCGGGAGTAGGAGAAGTCAAGAGTAAAAACTCTTCATCAGAGGAGTCCTGAAATCGCGAAACCTGAAATCGCGAAATTTCACAAACAAGCTACGTTTCGTAGTTTCGGGCACCGTGACATGGAGAGTCAAGAAACTTCACCTCAAGAGTGCCGAAATACCGAAATGAAAAATTACGAAATGCAGTTTTTAAATAAGGCTATGGTCACAACCATTGGTCACATTGGCGAGAGATAGAGGAAAGAGCTAGAGAAACCAAGCTCCATTTTGGGGATCGCGACATGGAGTGTCGAGACACTTGATCACACAAATCCCGAAATTCCAAAGAATGAAATGCCGAAATGAACGCAAGACTTAGAGAAGTTAATCCAACGGTGCATATGAAACTGAAGAAGATCAGAGGGCTACTGTAGCACTTCTTAGTGTAACTGCTAGAAACCACTGATGGTTTTTTCCAGAGGACTCGAAGAGACTTCGGTGTGATTTCCAGAGGAATTGAAGGGTCACAAGGAATCTGCCAACAAGAGAAAAGACTATTCATGGAGGCGATTGACAGCTGTAAGAGCATTGGAGCCATTAACTGTGACAGAGAGGTTGAGATCGACTGCAACAGAAGATGGAGAATCTCAATTGCCTGTGATGTGAAGGAATTTGATCATGGCACCCAGTGATGATGGACACATGGGATTAAAAAACATAGAATATAATGAGTTACGATGATGAATAGGCAGAGCACTCGACATGGAGAGAAGGTAGAACAACTAAACACAGGGAATGCATAAGAGGTACAGAGAGCATAAGAATGTGGAAGAGAGGAAGAGAGGTGTTGTTGCTGTAAGAGGGATGCATCTGTGAAGAAGAAGGTGGAGTGCAGTAGCTGAAATGGATAGAAGACTAAAGGTGCATTGAATGGGAATGGTGCAGAGAGCACAAGAGGTAGAAGAACAAAAAAGTGAAATGGAAGTGTGTAGGAAGACAGTGAGGAAGACAGAGCAACGAAATCTTGCAGAATAGTGATGAGACTAGTAAGTTTTTGTTGAACACTATATCACTGTAATAAGTCTGAATAATTCATATTCATAAACCAGGGTGGTAGGGAGGTGTTAGGGAGGACTGGTGTCCTCAGAGGTTCAAGTGGGTGCTTGAACACAGGGAGTTGTAGCTTCCTTCTAGTTGGTGCTAGAGAAACCATGGAGTTGGTGCTTCCTTCTAGTTGGTGCAAGAGAAACTAGGGAGTTGGTGCTTCCTTCTAGTTGGTGCTAGAGAAACCAAGAAGTTGGTGCTTCCTTTTAGTGGGTGCTAGAGAAAATAGAGAGTTGGTGCTCTCAACAAGTTGTAGCTTGCAAAAACAGAGGTTGTAGCCTCACAATGAGTTGGTTCACATATGTATGATAATGTAAAGAATGTAAATAATACTTATCATATAAAGAAGAAGAGGTTTTTATCCTTTATGGGTTTCCTTGGGAAATATCTATCTCTGTGTATCACATATATGTGACTGATGTTGAATGTGCCATTGCTTATTTCTCTGCATTATTGTGATCATCATTGAGTGCCTTGTAAAGAATTTAAAATAAGCATAATTGTTTAAGCACGGTAACAACTGATTCACCCCCACTCTCAGTTGTCCAACACCCCTCACCCATATAACCCATTACACACGTATCACCTAATTATTAACAACTATAAACCCTATAATTCCAAACATGTATACTCTTTAAGTCCTTTAACTAATATCACCCCTAACCTCCCTAACCGTAACTCATGTAAGCACTTAACCATTAATCTCTACTCTTTATAATATTTATAACCCATAACACCTCATCTAGTTTATAATTCATTTAACTTTTAATAGTTATAAACCATTATTTCCAAATACCTATAACGTCTTCATCACTTAAATACTGAAACCCTAACATATATAACCCCTACGAATTATCCCCTATAGCCCCTAAATATTTGTATGTATTACCATTAACCCTTAACACATATATCTTTTATCCATAATTAGCACCTATAACCTCTTCTTCTAAACCCTTATAAGGAGTGAAAATAAACCATAAAATAGTTCAATAGCACCAAATTACTAAATCACACAGAAAAATTTTAAGTACTGACCTTCAAAATCTCATCTATGTAGAGTCTGATCAATTCAATGTTTCTCTTCTTGAAAGAGAATTGAAATCAAGATTTCATAAAAAACCAGAACACCATTGCATCAGAACACCCGAATGATTTTTGTAACTATAGAAAATGATTGTTGTAACTATAGCAAATTTGTCATATCTGATATATATATATGATTCATTTGTCGTAAATGACTGTTTGATTCTCACACGTGCCATTGTTGGTCACTATAGCAACTAACTGGTGGTTAGTCTCTAGAGAGACTAACTTTCGTCGTTAAAATGACCAACTTGGAATGTTCGTCGCTAGAGAGACCAACATTTGGACCTCGAAAAATAGTACAAAAATAAAGTATATTTAGTACAAAAAAAGAAAAAAAATATGACGAAATTATAAACCATCGTAATTTGCGCCCAATGTAGTAGTGTCCCTTCTTCATCCTTCCCGACTTTACCACAATTTCAAAATCATATTCCTGAAATAATAGAATCCATCTACATATCCTTCCCCCCAATACTGGCTTGTTGACTAGGTATTTCAGCGCAGAGTGATCAATGAATATCTTAAATTATCCTCCCAACAAATAGTCACGAAAATTCTGCAGTGCATACACCAGGGCTAAACCTTCTCTCTCCGTGGTGGTGTAATTTATATCAGCTGTCGAGAGATTCCTGCTAGCAAAGGATAATGGGTGGTCAATATATCCTGCTCTTGGTTGTGCTAACATTGCTCCCAATGCAATATACAATGCATCGACATGTACATGAAATTCCTTGCTCTAATCTGGGAAAACCAAAATAGGAGCAGTAACCATTTTTTGTTTCAGTGTGTCGGAGCTCTGTTGAGATTCTTTTGTCCATTGAAACTAAAAATATTTCTTCAGTAGATTCTCCATGGGTTCTATAATCTGTGCATATCCCTTAATGAACTTCCCAGTATGTCCCAGTGCAGTGTGCAACTGTTTGACTGAAGTAGGAAGGGGTAAATCAACAATAATGGAAATCTTAGATGGATCTACCAACAATCCCTGCTTACACAAAATATGGCCTAGCAGCACTCCAAAGGGTGAAAATAAGATGCACTTCTTCAGGTTCAGGGAAATATGACATTTCCTGCACTTATCCAACATTAGTCTTAAACATTCAATATGATTTTGCAACAAGCTGAAAACAATCCAATCATCAAAATATGCTTCCATAAATTTATGTAAAAACTCCTTGAATGCTTCGACCACCACCCTAGAAAAGATGGCTGGTGCATTATTCAATCCAAAAGGCATCATTGTGTATTGGTAGGATCCCCACTCTGTTTCAAACGTGGTCTTATGGTGATCTTCTCTGTGAATCCTGATCTTATGGTATCCTGAGAATCCATCGGTGAAGGAGTAGACATCCTGTCCTCCCACGTTATCTAAAACTTCGTCAGTAAATGGTGTAGGGAATGGATCATGTAGACATGGATCATTAAGATTCCTGATATCTACACATATTCTAATCTCTCTGGTCTTCTTATCCTGCACCTCCATAGGGATAATCCATTTTGACTCTTTGACAGGTTCTATGATCCCTACTTCCAACATTCTGTCTAGTTCAATCTTCAATTTCTCCTTATATTTAGGGTTCAATCTGTAAGGTCTTTGTTTAACTAGCCTTGCATCTGGTTTCAAGGGGATATTCATCTCTCCCATGGGCCCTTTAATTCCCTTCAAATTAGTGAACTTGGTTGGAAACAAGTCCTAATATTCATGCAACAATTATGTGATATTATCAATAATGGCATCATCCCAGTAATATCCAACATTAACAAGCTTAGGTGCTTTCTCTGTTCCAATATTAACTTTCTTGATTTTGATTGGTTGTCCAATAAAAGGTAGTTCGACTCCTGGTCCTTCTATGTTTCATTGTCCTTCTATTTCTGCGATGTTCACCTTCCTAGGATCATCGTCTTCATCGACATTGATATTGTAACATCCTTGAAATTTCTGAAGAGGTGCAGTCCATTCATGTTCTTCTTTCTCCACAGGGAGGCTAGGGGCTTCCTCAAATAATTTTTGTCTTACAACCTGTAAATCTTGATATACCATAGGGTGTTGAATTTCAAATAAAAATGTAGCTACACAATTCTGTGTCATACCTTGCCAATCTGCAGCGGTGAGGCACAGTTCCGCTTCAAGGTACTAGTTGATAGGCGTTGTGTCTAGAGTATTGATGAATTTATGCACCCATTATTATTGAGGAATGCAGCTCCAGGCCTCCTCACAACCTCACACATGGTATTTCAGAAAACATTTACCTGTGTACCTAAGTTTGCATCCTTTGACTTGTTTTGAAAATCACACTATCATCAAAGTGCGACATTGTATCTAGTTCACGATGTTCCTTTTATGTGTTCCCCACCATATTGTTGTAGTAGCTTTCAAATCCTTGTCCAATGCCAACAGTCTCTGTTGTGTTGGTACAATTTCTTCAAATTCCAATAGGAAAGTTTCTAAGTGATTCAAAGCGTCAAATGTGGGTAAATTAATTACTGTTGTGCCGATCCAGTGAACTTCTCTAGTGAATCTAGCACATCGTCGTGCAAAAAATTCATACATCTTGTTCTGCCAGTTCTCTAGTGATTATTTTGAGTCTGATGAGCATGCACTATCACTTCGTTATCTTAAATTCCCATCTACTATAGGATTAATGTAATCTTGTTGTCTTGCGGTCAATTTGTATATATTCTCTAGCTCATATGCACAGTCTTCTTATCTGATGGGCTCTATGTATCTGGGACCTTCATCAGGATCCAAAGGTGTGATGAACCTAAGGCCATCTCCTTCAAACGTCATTCTTCATTTCTTCAAATCCACTACAGTAGAATTATTGAAAGCCCAATCAATTCCTAACAACGCAGGGTAAGGAAAACTATCATCGACTATCTCAATCACCTCGAAATCCACAAATGTTCTGACCCCATAGATATCCACAGGGACATGTTCCAGTCTTCCAAAGGGGCTCATAACATGTTGATTGGACATCCTGATCCTGATAGGGGAATAGATCAACTTAGGTTTTCTCATCAGTGCCCAAGGCTTCTTCGTCATGACATTGAACTCCAATCCTAAGTTGAGGACCACATAATCTATATCATATTCTCCAATTTGAGTGTTAAGGTGTAGTTCCTTATTTGTCCTTCTCTTTTTGGATAGTTGATGTACTGCTTTATTTTGTAGAGAATCTACCTATCCTATCTCATACTATATAATCAAGTTTTGTAGCTCTTGTACAACGCTCTCATCCTTTATCAAATTAATGCAAGTGCATAATAATTCCATGAGTCTGCTTACCTCTTTTCCTTCCCCAGGAAAAGCAGACTAATCAAAGGATAGGGGAATTCCACATTCTCTCACTTTTGGTTGTGCCTTTGATGAAGAAGCCTAATCTCTTATAAACTCTTTTCTTTCCACTTCAAATGCCTTCTTCTCTCTTTTTGGATCAAACTCTTTTGACTTCTCTACATCTTTTCTGACTCTTGATTGTTCTGTAGTCTTCCCTGGAGTCACTCTATCTTCTCTTGTAGTAGCGCCTCCTCTAGTGATAACAACAACTCTGGGATCTGCTTCATGAGGTTATGCTGTGATTAGATGTACTTGTTTGTTTCCTCCTCATCTTTCCTGAAGTTTGGCTAACAAAACAGGAAAATATTCTATGACATGTTCAAATGAATTACAGTAACTACAAGTGGTACAAGGGTTCTGACAGTCCCTTGCAAAATGAACTGGCTATGTGCAGTTATAAAAAATGATCTGACCTTTACCTCAACCCATACCTCCTCCTCATCCTCTTCCTCTGAATCCACCACAAGGGTTGAAGTTTCCTCTTCCAGGGGAATTATACTACGTAGTTTTCCCTTCTTACTATACTTCGCCTTGAATTTTGTATATATCCCTTAACCTTTCATGCATGAGGTCATAGGCCCTACAATCCCTATCATCATTCCCTACCGACTTACAGAATGTGCAATACATATTTTTGGGTGTCTGAACATATTTTTTCATTTAATAACATTCACCAAGGCGATGTTTTTTTCTACATACCTCGCACCAAGGTAGGGTAACTTTCTTCAAAGGGCTCAGAGCTCCAGAAGCCAATTATTCATGAAACAGGGGGTAGTGCTCCTTATCATGGCCTTCTGATTTTCATCTGATACACCAAGTGTCTTCTCTTTTATCTTTTCCTTTGTCTTTTTTCATATCCTTGACCTGTAGTGATAAGCTAGTTAGCTGACTCAATATTTGACTCATACTTGAGATGGACTCTCCCATATGGGTTGATTCGATATTCATGGAAATCTCCAGTGCCTCATCCCGTGAAGCGATATTATGTTGCATTAGAGGGACTCTGATGTGTGGTAAAAGGGCATCAACAAAACATTCCTTTCTCTACTCGTTTGGGATCTGGAAATTCAACCAACCCGTTAAGGTTTTAAACCCCTGATCAAACTCCGAAACAGGTTCAACTATTCTCTACTTGATTTCTTTCAACTCTGTAATGCATTGTGACTCTGACTTGGGTTTCTTGAATTCTGCAACCAACACATTCTTGATCTCATTCAGCGGTTTAGGCTGTGCAATTCCTTAGACAAGTTTCATGTACCATATCAGTGCATGGTCTCTCAAGGTAGTACTAAATTGAGCTCGTTTAACAACTTCGTCGATGTCATTATTAATACTCCATACAACTTCACATAGAATCCAGTGTTGATCAGGATCTTCATATCCATCTCCTCTAAAGGTGGGTAACCTCATCTCATATACCATAGATCTTCCTAGGTTTCCTGACTGAGTGTGCACTGAACCACGTGTATTAGTTCTTTGAGTTCTTTGATAACTTAGGTTACTTTGGTTACTTAATGATGCTGAAACAACAAGGGGTGTAATATCACTTACTTCAATAGTCTGCGCAGTCCATGAAGTTTCTTACTCTTCTTGGCAAGGTTATTCAGTCTTCTCTTCTTCTACCCTAGCAAACTCTGAATGTTCCTCATTCAACAACTCTTCTTCTTCTCCACTATAGAACCCTTCTTCTTGTGTTGGTTCATGAATCTGCTCAAACAAGTTCACCAGAGGAACTTCTCTGAAGGTCCTCCCACTGTGCATGTGTTTGATCTCTGTGTCGCTATCATTGTTCGAATTCTTGAACATTAGATTTTTTAGTCTGACCCATTACTGTATCTTCAAGATTTTATTCTCATGCAATAGCATCTTGATCTTCAACTTCAAGAAGTGTAAAAAAAATTATCTAGGTCCTTTAAAGAAATATCTCGCAGCTTGGCTATATGATTCTACCCTATCAATATCAAACTCTGTGATATACCCTCCAATGGTACTATTGAACCAGTGATCTATTGGTCTTTACACGACATTATCAACTATTTTTACCTTATTGATCAACGTTGATGTCCAAACCATAGGCGGTCTAGATATGATCTCAAACTAGGTGTCTTCTAACTTGGACAACCACTCATATATCTCCTTATGAATTTCTCCAAAGAAACTCTCATGTATATCAGTAAGGAAATACCTTCCCAACCAGTCTTTTGCACTAATATTAGGGTTCTTATTCTGAACCTCTGCGAAGTCATTTTCTTGTTATTTTATCCACTTTTGAATCTCTGTCTTCGATGGAAACCACCTTGACATTCCCTCAGGAAGATCCCAGTCCTGACAACAGAACCATTTGTTGGCACAGGGGCAGACCCAGGGTTCAGCTCTAATAGAACACCAACAATCCCTAACTACTATCCCTTTCGGCAACACCTGCGAAGCAGATGCAGTCTCACTTGAAGTAGAAATAGGGGGTTGAAGGACACAGGTGTCTACAACCAGAGGAAATGCAAGTGGAATCAAGGAAATCACACAAGGAGATCAGACCATTCTTTCCAAACATAAACCTACTTCGCACATATATATATCAGATATAACATACTAATAATGAATCATGAGAGTAACAGAGAAAATAACACAACACCAATCACACACAACAACAGGATATACATGGTTCACCCTCTCCCTAGGGCTACATCCACATAACTATGATTTATAATATATTAGGTGAAAGCTTACAGTTCTATTTTCTCTCTTAGCTTGCAAATCTCTCTCCTTCTCTCTTTTCTCTATCTCCCTTCCCTGCACACCCAGCTGCAGGGTTGATCTTCTCACCCAGCTGAAGATCTTACAACACAGACTTATCTCACCACACAATACTTCTCTCTCAGCGATAACAACAATCACTCATTATTACATACTCGAACCCATATCAGGTCCTCTTGATATTTATTTATACATTACAATAGCTCACCGATAGCCTTAGGCCAAAGCCTAGGTGTCAAAACCCTAGATACCTAAACCCTAGGTGTCTAAAACCCTAGGTCAACTTGACCCACATTTTCAAGGCTTCACCAGCCTGTCTTTCCTTCCTTCCCACGAGGTTCTCCAAAGCATCTACAGGTGTATTTTTCCTCTTGTTGAGTTGTCCACGATCCATATTCCTTGTTGATATGTCATCCTCAATACCCTCATCCAACAACTTTCTTTCTCTTACTTCGCTCCGTCTTTTCTGCTCTTTTTCTCACTTTGACCCAGTATCAGTCACTGTGTCTTCCACGCAGTTCACATTTCACCTTTTCTTCTGTAACATTCACTTTCTTCCATAACCAAGGGCCAACAAGAACAAATCCAGATTGGTATGTAAAGGGTATGCTCAGGTTGAAGGAGTAGACTAGGAAGATACCTTTGCACCCGTGGCTAGATTAGAGGCAATTAGGATGTTCCTAGCTTTCTCTAGCTACAGAAAATTTAAAGTGTACCAAATGGATGTCAAGTCATCATTTCTCAATGGAAAATTAGAAGAGGAAGTCTATATTGAGAAACCAGAAGGATTCAAATTAACTAACAAATGAGATTATGTCTGTAAATTAAAGAAATCACTCTATGGGCTAAATCAAACACCCAAAGCATGGTATGCAAGGATAGATTCTTATTTACAAAAACAAGGCCTGAAAAGAGGAGCAACAAACAACAATGTTTATTGTAAAATTGTTGGTAATAACATGATTATTGTGGAAGTATATGTTGATGATATTATATTTGGAAGTGATGATGAAAAAATGAGTAAGGACTTTGCTAGGAGGATGCAGCAAGAATTTTAAATGTCTTTTCTTGGTTAACTGAATTTCTTTCTACGACTACAAATAATACATTCCAGAAGAGGATTCTTTATCCATAATTCTAAGTATGTTAAAGATATTCTTAAGAGATTCTAGTTAGAGGATTGCAAACCTGTTAGTACATCTATGACAGTTGGATGAAAAATAAGCAAGGAAGATGAGTCCAAAGTTGTAGATCCAAAACACTACAGATCAATTGTTGGGGGTTTACTCTATGTAACAGCTTCCAGACCTGATGTCAAGCAAGTAGTTGGGATGGTGGCTAGATTCCAAGTAGCACCAAAGGAGATCCATGTTCAATATGTAAAATGAATCTTTCGGTATTTGAAAGGAACCATAGATCTTGGTTTATGGTACCCTAGAAAGGATTCATTCACTTTAAAATCCTATTCATATGTAGATTGGGAAGGTAGTATAGATGAAATAAAAAGTACAAGTGGAGGAACATTCTTTTTGGGAGAATAACTCGTAGCTTGGATAAGAAAGAAACAATCCTCAATTTATCTATCTAGCACTGAAGTTGAGTATATTGTAGCAGTAGAATGTTGCACACAAGTGGAGTGAATGAAACAAACCTTACAAGACATCAAAATAGTATTTGAATAGCCTACTACTATCCACTATGATAATACAAGACCGATAAGTCTATCCAAGAACCCTGTTCAACACTCCAAATCAAAACACATTCCCATAAAATACCACTATCTAAGAGATCACGCTGAAAATAAGAACATAAAATTGGAATATGTTCCAACACAAGAACAAGTGGAAAATATTTTCACAAAACCCTTAAGAAGATATGTATTCGAATATCTCAGGAAAAAATTGGGAGTAGTCCTTCTTCCAATCTAAATGTCTAAAAAAAATTAAAAAAAATAATAAAATAATAAAAAATGCATCAATTGGCACCAAATCAGGGGGAGACAACAATCAAAGTCAGAAGGAGTCATTCAGTATGACAGAAAAAGTATGATTTCAGGGGGAGTTACCAAAGTTTAGATATTGATCAATAGCATATAAACAGACAGATCATAGGAGGAGAAACCCTTTGCCATTGATGTCCAATGGGGAGAGTAACTTTAGAGGAGAGAAGCATCATCACAAGAGGAGACTGTGTATGAAGTTGGTGTGTTCTCATCAATGACAAAGGGGGAGATTGTTGGATAGAGTGTCATTGATGTCAACAATCGATGTCTTTGATGTGATGATAAGTTGGTATGACGAATTTTCATTGATATCAACAGTATAACAATTAGCATATAATGATTGATGTCAAGCAGTTGGACGAGTTGAAAAGATCAAATATCAGAAGAGATGACGCGATGAAACTCAACATGGATGAATTGCAGAGAGTGAAATGAGAATTAAAAGACTCTCTATTTCCAATCCCGCAATTTGTTTAGATCGTTAGATCTCATAAATGCAAATATCAACAACTTTGGTTGATCCAACAAATGATCAGATTAAGTCATGACCATCAGATACGGAAGCACCAGATCAAAAACATGGATAAATTGCAGAGCTTGGGTGATGAATTAAACCACTCGCAAGTTGTGGTTCCGCAATCCACATCGATCATTGATGGTCACTCGACAATAGATCTATGGTTGGAATTAGATCCACTTCCAATGAGCGGTTTCCATAGCGGAACTCGACGATATTCATAAACGTCATGCTAGTTGAGGACCCTGTATCCATCCTTGATCGTTGATCTTCTTTGAGAGTCTTCATGACTAATAGATCACTTTAAAGTGGAAGGGTAGGATAAGAAAAGAAGAACGCAGGAGAGTGTTTACTTTACAAATTACAAAGTGTGAAGTTGCGAAGCACTGAGGTGTTGAGCCCCGGGTCATAGCCCAAGGTCATATGTGAGACGAGCCTAGGAAGAGGAGCTAGTGCCCATTTCCTGTAATTCATCGATTAAGAGATCGGAATATTGGTCGTAGCATACAGTGAAAACACCCGAATCCCACATCTCCGAAGCACCCTTTGGATAGGCTCCTAATCATAGTCAGAGGTCATATGAATATTTACAAAGACTGAAAGACACAAAGCACGAAGTCGAGATATTGAATTACCCCAAGTCCTAAAAGATGAGATTCTGAAGTCACTCTCAACCGTCGATCTGAGATACATTTAAGATAGCATTTTGACCATTAGATCAAGGAGATGAATATGTGTCACATCAAGATATCTATGTCAACAGGAACATGTGACAGACCATGTCAACAGACCACATTATCAAGGACACGTGGAACAGTTAGATAATGACAAGTGTCAAGATGAAATCGACATATCAAGTATGTATAAATCATGAATCTGAGTGACACGTGGCAACCACTCAGCCCGTTCCATGTCAACAAGTGACGACATCAAGTTACTTCACTCTGGGATTTTTACTTCGAGAGTTTCACCACTAACAAATGAAGAAAGTCCCGAAGTGGACATGAGTCATCCGATCTAAAGATCACTTTGGGTGCAGTCTCAACCATTGATCAAAATACAGTGGAAGGATAGTGTAAGTAAAATAGCCAAAGTGCTGAAGAAAATGGTGGCCATCCATATCAATGCTTGATTAAGTCCTAGCCACTGGATTATGTAGTGAAAATTTAAGTGTAAGGATCAAACCTGACCATTGATCTGGTTCCATGAAATAAATGTGAACCATATGATCTTTTCAGAGAAATTTGATTCTAAAGATTTGAAAGGCGAAATCCCGAAGTCCCAACTGTCATCCATATCATCAGGATATTAAATCGTGATTGTTGATTCTGATAAGCGTACAAGTGCTCATTTGGCCTAGATTCTGGTCACCACCATTGGTCATATGGAATAAGAGATATAAAGGCAAAATACAAAGCGTCACTAAATTTGATAGGCTCGTGGTTTTGCGTTATCGGTCACATGTAATGGTTTGAAGGCAACGCCTTTGAAGATCTCGGTTTCTGAAATAATTGCAGAGATTCGGGATCAAGTTAGAAGATGAAATTGATCCATATCCTTGATCAATTTATGAAATTCCTCCATGATAAGAATGATAAAACTTTGATTATGGTTAATTTAAAAAAAGAGGTGTGATGGTTCAAAACAAAGGGACACAGTGTATCACTCTCACACTGTTTTCAAGATTATATAAACGAGGAAGAGTGTTGAGAAGAAGGTGTCTTTGTAGTTCGAATTAGAAGATATATTAAATCATAGAATAAGAGAGATATGCAGTAAAGACTTTATACATAAGTTTCTAAAGATTCAGAAAATAAGGGTTGTTGGGTGGTGCAAGGGTGGGTTGGTGTCTACAGAGGGAGTTGGTGCTTCCTTGTTAGTTGTAGCTGACTAAACAGGGGGTCGTAGCCTCCTACCATTTGGTGCTAGTGAACAAAGGGTGTGGGTGAATCTTGATCAGTTGGTGTTGATCGAAAAGGAAGAATATCTTCCTTCTATGTAACATGTAAAATAAAATTTTGTAGTTAATAGAAAAGAGTTTGTGGTTTTCCCATTTGGGTTCCACGATAAAATATTGTGTCAAAATTTTGTTTGAATTAACAAAAGAAAAATTGATATAATAATTGTGTCACTGATTCACCCCCCCCTCTCTTAGTGACAGGATCTGATCCTTCAACACCAATTGAAAATAACTTCAAAAGGCAACAGGTACATGAAGACTTATATTTTTCTACACAACATCTTGCAGAGAAGTAAAGAGAGATGAACATAACCAAAAACATAGGTAGAAATATCATTCAAATAAGTTGTCATATAGATATGTAAGAATAGAGGTATGATTCCAAGGGAAGAGATTCGTCAGATGCATGATAGAGAGTTATATGCTTGGAGAGAGAACACAAAGGAATGTTTCTTGGGGGAGTGATTGTCACAAGGGAAGCATGAGTGATATGACATCAGTGTTGCATCATAGTGATACCCTTTTTCAAAGGGGGAGATATTATTCATATGAAGAGAGAGAGAGTAATCATAGGATTAGAAACATAGGGAAAGATAAAAGGAATTTAGATAGGGGGAGAATCCCCAAGGAAACCTCAGTCAGGGGGAGTAGCCCCAAAGGGAGATACACTTTTCCATTGATTTCAAAGGGGGAGAGATAGAAACATTGATGAGAATTATAAGCATGACTTTTATCATGACTAAGTATTTCCATCAATGTTGGTGTTGCCATCAATTCCAAAGGGGGAGATTGTCAGATAGTTGGCTTAGGTTGATGGATAGTTGGTTTGGACTTTTGTTTTTCATTGATGTCAACCCCTGGAGAGTGATATTGTATATCGATGTCAAACCTTAGTGATTGATGTCAACCCTTGAAGAAGTTCGGTAGCGAATTTCGGTAGAACAAATGCATGGGTAAGAGACCCAAGTTTGTTTTAGGTATAAAGGCATGAAAATTAGTGAATTTATAGGTAATACTATTCTAGATGGATAGTATATGTCATGTCATTTTCGATGATATGTGGAGCGTCACATAACTCCTCACGGTTAGAGAGTTATGGCCATATGAATTTGGAGAACCCTCATGAGTTATCTAGAAGCCCCTAGAAGGTCAAAGAAGTCAATTATTCTAGAAGCTCCTAGAAGATGTGTACTTGTTAAGCCCTAATATTGGCCCATTACCCCTTAAGTGGGGCATATTAGATTAGTAATATTATTTTATTTATGTCAGCTTTAGGCCATTAGTTGTAATTATACCTCCTAGTCTCCTATATATACCAAGGAGACATTTTCATTTCGAATCATCTTGTACTTGAACATTTAAGTGGGGTAAAAGGAGGTTTCCCCCTCGAAGAGGCTTATTATCTGAAATAATCTCTTTTTCAAGGTGTTGAGTACTTTTTCTGAGTTTTTTCTATGCTATATTGATACTTGGTTCTTAACATATGGTATTAGAGCTCAAGGTCTTGGGGTTTCGCTGCTACATCTGATACACCTTGGAATTTTAGATATAAATTTGTTTCTACAATGTTTCAGAAGGAACATCTTGGAGTATATTTAGTAGATTGACCAGGGTACGTTGGGTTCAAAATTCAGCTCTTGAGGCCTTATACTTTCGGAGATACAACCTGTACAAGATAGGGTTCTGAAATCATCCTGAACAGAGTCATTGCGTCATTTTCACTATAAAAAATTTTCTGTAACGTTTCAGACACTGAAATCTAGAGGATATTTAGACAAATTAGTAAGGTATCTGTGGTAAATAGTTTAGCTTCTGGGTCATCTTAAAGTTTTATATACACCTTGTGTAAGATAGGGTATCTGACTAGTCCTACTGACTAGTCTCAATAAGGTGTTCCAGGTAAAACAATCATAACTTATTCCTAGAGTATTCAAATTGAGTGGGACTAGTTTCATTGGATTGTGGACAGTCTATAGTATGTTTGGTGTGAGTTTCAAAATTGTATATCAATTATTTTGTGCGGGGCACGCTATACAAGTGAGATCTCCTGGAAAGGAAAAAAATCGGCAAGTTGTGGGGAAGTTACCGTAAATTCCACTTGGCACATCCAATTTTGATCAGACCTATGGAATTGCAGAGAAGAAATATCAGAGAAAGACATAAAAGAAAGTTTCATACCCAGAAAGGCCAAAACTTGGGAGATACAATAGAAGAAATATTGTCCAGCAGAACCACCTCAAAATCAAGGTTCAAAAGTGATACTTGGCCAACATGCCACCAAAAAAGGGAACTTCTACACCAAATAAGCCTCCAGAAAATCCTACTTGGACTCTTGATTAAGGTGAAGAAATGCGTAGGGACATAAATGAACTACAAAATAAGATGGATTCAATGGAAGCTAAGTTGGATACTAAGATGGATTCAATGGAAGCTAAGTTGGATACTAAGATGGATGGTTTAAAAGGGGAGATCATGGAAGTATTGAAAAATTTCGTAACAGAGAAGACTCCTGAAAGTGAAAATGCATCCCATGAAATTCATGATGAGGACATAAGGAAGGTGAATCAAGAATGGAGAAACTCCAACTTTGGTTTGAAGACCAACCACATTCCTAAGATTTATATGAGGAAGTTTGATGGAAAGGATCCAATCACATGGATACTTCAGATGGAGCAATTCTTTGATCTCCATAATGTGCCACATACACAAAAGGTACAAATTGCTTCTTTATATTTAGAGCCTAATCAATTTGTATGGTATCGATGGCTTTGTTCTCGCAAATCACTCGTCACTTGGACATTTTTCACGGAAGAAATTATATCACACTATGAGGATACAAGGAGAAATACTTTCTTTAGCCAATTGATAAATCTCAAGCAAAAGGGTTCAGTTACCACGCACATTGAGAACTTCCAAAGATTGAATATAAAGGTAATCGATATTCCAGATGAGCACTTGATTGATGTATTCAAAGGAACTTTAAAGGATAAAATTCAACATGAGGTTCACCTTTGGGAACCCAAATCATTGGAGAATGCATTTAAGGTGGCAAGAAATGTTGAAAGTAAAAATATGGCTATGGCTACTAGAAGGACCAATTCTAACATCTATAGAGAGAACAATGCTCCTTCTTC
>ML789975.1:5844-47578 GCA_009831015.1 Picea engelmannii | reverse complement strand
ACTCTCTCATCCCTTCAAAGCTAGTACAGTTGCCACCGCATTCATGGAGATAGTTCAAAAGCTACATGGCAGCCCAAAGATTATTGTAAGTGACAGAGATCCCATATTCACTGGACATTTTTGGACATAATTATTTTCTTGTTGGGTACTCAATTGGCCCATAGCTCATCCTATCATCCTCAATTTGATGGACAAACTGAGATAGTGAACAAATGTCTGGAAGGATACCTTCGTTGCTTTGTCTTTGATAAACAAACACAATGGTTCAAATGGTTAACCTTGGTAGAATGGTGGTATAACACTTCCTTTCATACTGCAACAAAAATGACACCATTTATGGCACTTTATGGATACCACCCTCCTTGCATCACTTCTTCTCTAAAAGAAAACTCTAAGGTTCAAGCAGTGGAATATCACATTGAGAATCAACAACAAGTTCTCCAAATCTTAAAAGACAACATGACCATGGCACATAATCGCATGAAACAACTAGCGGATCAACATCGTAGTGAAAGAAGTTTTGAAGTAGGGGATTGGGTGTTTTTAAGACTACAACCATACAAACATATGTCCCTCAAGCAAGCCAAGAAGGATAATAAATTATCACCAAAGTACTATGGCCCATGTAAGGTGTTGCAAAATATTGGTACTAAGGCATACAAATTAGAGTTGCCTGCATCTTCACGAGTACACCCAGTTTTCCATGTTTCATGCTTAAATAAGGTTATAGGCGACAAGATCCCAGTTCAAACTATATTGCNAGAACTTGATGAGGAAGGAAAAATCATATTGGAGCCTGAAGCCATCACTGACACAAGAATTTTCCTGCTGAGGAATAGATCCATTTCAGAGTATCTCATTAAATGGAGGAAACTACCGGCTGAAGATTCTGCTTGGGAAGATGAGTCTTTTATACAGAAGCATCCAGAGTTACTCAAGCATTGCATACACCACTTGTGTCAAGGGGAGGGACATTTTAAGCCCTAATATTAACTCATTACCCCTTAAGTGGGGCATATTATATTAGTAATGTTATTTTATTTATGTCAGCTTTAGGCCATTAGTTGTAATTATACCTCCTAGTCTCCTATACATACCAAGGAGACATTTTCATTTTGAATCTTCTTGTACTTGAACATTTAAGTGGGTTAAAAGGAGGTTTCCCCCTCGAAGAGGCTTATTATCTGAAATTATATCTTTTTCAAGGCCTTGAGTACTTTTTATGAGGTTTTTCTATGCTATATTGATACTTGGTTCTTAACAGTATTAGTGAAATTGACGGTAACTAGGAGTTAATCATGGGTATAGTTGTTGCATTAAGAAAATAATTAAAAATAAATTAGTTGAAAAAAGAAGTTGTGAGTTTGGTAATTGTGGTAAAGTAGTTGTGATGAGAAGATTGAATAGTCAAAGTGCTTGACCAAGAAATAAATTAAATAATAAAGTGGTTGCAACAAGACGTTAGTTAAGGGAAAATAAGTTATGAATTGACTAATTATAGAAAAGTTAGTTGCAACAAGAAGTTGTGAGTAAAGATAAATTATTTAAATAATAAAGTAGTCAAAATGGTTGCAAAGAAAAAATATTTAAATAATAAAGTGGTTGCAACAAGAAGTTGTGAGTTTACTATTTATGGATAAGTGAAAGTGGTTGCAAAAGAAATTAATTAAATAATAAATTTAGTTGCAACTAGGAGTGGAGAACTTACTATTTGTGGAAAGTGGTTAAATTAAGTGGACAAAGTGGTTAAGTTAAGTGGACAAAGTGGTTAAGTGGAAAAAGTGGCTAAGTGGACAAAGTGGTTAAGTGGAAAAACAGGCTAAGTGGACAAAGTGGTTAAGTGGACAAAATTTGATACTTCTAGAGGAATCTACTTGGAGATTATAAATAAGAGACCAAGGGTCTCCCATTAGCACCTATTGAATATCATTGAATATATATTTTTTGAAAGGTTAGTTGGGAAAGTATTATTGATAGAGAAAATGTGCGGCATACAAATCACGGCAGGAAAAGTGTGACAGAAAAATTGTAGCAGAAAACGTGTGGTAAACAAATTGCGGCAGGAAAAGTGCAGCACAAAAGGTGCAGCAGAAAAATTGCAGTAGAAAAAGTGTGACATAAAAAGTGTGGTAGGAAAAGTGAGGCAAAAAAAGTATGGTAGAAAAAGTGTGACAGAAAAATCGTGGCAAGAAAAGTGTGACATAAAAAGTGTAGTAGAAAAATCGTGGCAGAAAAACTGTGGAAAAAAAAGTGCGACAGAAAAATCATGGTAGAAGAATCGTGGCAGCAAAACTGCGACATCAGAACACTACAAGAAGAAAAATGTATGGTTTTCATATGTGTAGTGTTGAATCTATGATTCTGGTTGAGGGTTTTCCTGGTAAATTTGTTGGATTCCCTCTTGGAAGTTTAGGGCTTGCTGTAGAGTTGATTTGAGGTAGATTTATTGAAATTTAGTATTGGTTTATGTTTGATGAATTTTCATTGAGGTTTGTTGTTGAAGTTATTGGTATAGATAGAGGTTGTGTAACAGTGAGGTTGTGGCACATGGTTGATGTGAGGATTTATGATATTTGATTTATGGAGAGTGTGGTGCATTTCTAGAGGTATCTTGTTTGTTATCTTGGTGTATGTTATTGGTATATGGTAGAGGTATATGATTGAGTACATGGATGAGATACATACTTGAATTACATGGTGATCTTGATACATATTGTTGAGACATAGTTTGGTTTTTGGTTGATACATGATTGGTTCATGTTGTTGGTTATCTTTGTATAGTGTTTATGTACATGGTTGATGTACATTATTGATGTGCATTGTTGGCACATAGTTTGAGTGATATTCTTGTGATTTTGGTTATGAGATCTATGTTATCAAATATGATATATTGAAGAGAGTATTGGTACATCTTGTTGTTGTATTTAGTTTTGATGGTACAGGAAAGGCACAGGTACATGTTGGTTACAGGAAAGTGGCACAGGTTGATTACAGGTCAGTGGCATAGATTGGTATAGGTTTACAACAATATATCTCATAGTGACAGTGTAAAAATGGTTCCATCATTCTACTTATATTTGAGGGTGTTTGGACGGGGCAAGGATAGGTGGTTATATCCACCTTCTGGTTGTAGTCGGAGAACATAGGGTGTTGTAGCTAGAGAATTGGGGAGTTGGATCTTCTCTCAGGTTGTAGCCTGAGAAACTAGAGGGTCAAAGCCTCCTTCCAGTTGTAGCTGGAGAATTGGAAGTTGGTGCTTCCTTGAATGTAATTCTTGACATATAAGAAAATCATTTTGTGTTTTTCTCCTGCATTGGGTTTCCACATAAATATTGGTGTACTATGCATTGTTTGGATGTGTTTTTTATTGCTTATTATGCACGGATGAATGTTAATTCTTATGATAAATTAAGATATTGATAATGAACATATTAACATGGTTGAATAAGTAAAATAATATACATTGTGGTTTAAAGGATTAATAATTGGTATAATTTCTCATTACTGATTCCCCCCCCCCCCCTCTCAGTAATCCAATAGTGACAAGTGGAAAAAATAAATTGATTCCAACCAAGTTCACATCAAGGGTTATTCCACTCAATATGCACATCTCATAGGGTGGACATGCTCGGATCGTGAGGAGCGAAAATACAATAGGTCTAGGAAAATGTCCTTACGCGACACCACTATACAAATGAGATAGATATATAAGAGGAGACAAGAGATGGTATGAAAAGGACTCATAATCAAGAGTATGAATGGGATTTTGGCCTGGGTTTTGGAGAGAGGTAATACCGAATAGGACTCAGTACAAATTAGTCTGAAAAATTTTCATGGAAAGGCTTGTGGGAAATGTATATCTTACAACCTTGGGGATTCATATCTTGAGATAACTAAAATCCAAGATAATCCACTTCTTGATAAGGATAATTTTGGTAATAATCAAGTTCAAGGTTGTGGAAAAAGATCAATAGATTCCCCCACATGCCTCTCAAGGCTAGAGTGGTCACGTGAGCAGAGTCATCCTGCAAACTTGCTCCTTCAAAACAGAAGAATGATATCAACCATGCGCTTTAAAGGAAACTCACTAATACATCCTAAACATTACATTTCTTTCCTTTAAGACAATTTATAGATAATCATTTGGTTATTTCAAGAACAATCGTGAGTGGTTATAGATAGGTGTCAATCAACAAATAATCAATCACAAACCCATTCAATACCTCCCATAGAACATTGAACCTTGTAGCTACATATGATCATCAATGACTTCAGAGTCAACAAAAGGACCAAAGATAATGTGATAATTCCATCATACAAAGGTCAACAAAACATCACATGTCAATAATCATCATCAAGACATTTGAAATCATTGTATAGAAAGGAATAATCAACACCCATCAAAGATAGTCATCAATCAATATTAAGCCCCAAAATCCCTCACGGTAGGAAAATTAATAGCATTAGGCTCAAGCAGTATATGATTAGGAAATAGGTTTGAAATTTTAGTAGGGGGGGCCATTTCCTTTCTCTTGTAAAAGAAAAAGAAAAAGGGGTTTTTTTTCGCCACAACACACTGCAATACATCCCCTCGACAAGAGGGAATTTTTTTGATTATGTAACTTATTTTGCAGGTCCTTCAATTTTTGGAGAATCATTTCATAGTTCCCAGGACCTCGGAGTGAGCATCTATAAGGACAATTGTTGTATTTTATCTTTTTTCCAGCTACAACACCCATGGGACTTTAGCCTCTTCTTTGCATGAAATAAGGTACAATCCCTTCTTGGGTCAATGATCCCAAATAATTATGTAAGGTGGTAAGTATAGATGGGAATGGTATGATGACCCTTCAAAGAACTACCCAGTGGCACCTATTTTTCTGAGGGTGACCTACTTACTAGGAGACCATGTCACTCACCAAGGTGAAACTAGAAAAGGTATAAATTCCAAGAAAATGTTCTAAAATAAAGAAATGATTCTTTGCAACATGCTCAAATGCTTCAAGTATTAAAATGACACCTACCATGATACCAAAATTGTTACCTCATGAAGCAAGACCCATTGTCTTCTTGGATCAAGTCGATGTGGTGGACACTTCTATATTTTCAATGATGAACAATGAGGCACTAAGTTGAAAAGAGGGGCCCTCCAGGATCTGGTGGTCAATATGACTCTCGACACTCCATGTCTTCTACCTATGGGCCTCGAGACATGATCTCCTTAGTTACCCCTATACTTGGGGGGTAATATTTGGCTCCTACTTGGGGAAATGTGTTGTTCGTAGAGCGCATGAGAACCTTAGCATCTCCTAGTATGAATTTTTCCTACAAACTTAACTAAAAAATTCAAAGTACCTATCATGGAACTATCACCCCTTGTTCATATAAAAGATTCTAACTATCAAAATCAAAACTTGAAAAAACAAAATCTCGCATTTTATTCCAATATATTAATATGCAAATATATGTAAATCTAACATAGAAATATGAAATGATGTAGGAAAAGAATATGTAAATCATATGTATGTATGCAAATGCATGCTAGGATAAATGAAAACTATACTACCATGATATGAGAGATGCAACATATATACAATGTAATTTAGGATGA
The DNA here is from genome assembly GCA_009831015.1 of Picea engelmannii. Taxonomy (NCBI): domain Eukaryota; kingdom Viridiplantae; phylum Streptophyta; class Pinopsida; order Pinales; family Pinaceae; genus Picea; species Picea engelmannii. The sequence continues at coordinate 41,967 of ML789975.1, read as the reverse complement.
AAATTCCTACCCTAACCTACCTAATGTACTCTATACTAGACCAAGAATTCAAGTCTCTTCCCCATAACGGGGCTTGAGGAGATGCCCACTAATTGGTAATGGATGACTCCTTCCCTGCATTGTGGATAGGTATTAAGAGTCATTGATAGAATTATCTCTAACCTTAAACAGACCTAGTCAAAACTTCTCAGAATCCTTATGGGTATTGGGTTGGACCATATTCGTATCCCACTCCAATACCAAATATCCTTGTTTGTAATCCCCTCCTATGATATCAATTGCTTCTTGTATTACTCTAGTGCATTGCTTAGAGTGAGGGGGGTGAGATTCTATGGTAAGAATGTCTTCTTGGATTGGCCTAATAATAAAATCTTCATTATATCTTTCCCATATTTTGACAAAACTAAATTCCTTTTTTTTGTACTTGTTTGGTTGTGGTTGATAACCTCCCCTTATAGACCATATTATATCATCAATGTCATCTTCTTGTGTGTAAGGAAACTCATCCTAGTCTTGGGAAAAGTGAGGTCTATAACAAGATACTCCTCCCCTTTTTTTTTGTATCTTGTCCCATAACTAGGGGGTAAGATTCTACCAAGGAAATATTCCTTATATCTGTTTTATGCAAATGTAACTTCTCATCACCTTGTGTGAGAATTATGGCAGGAAAAATTTCATTGTCCTTTTGTTTTTTAGGTGGATTATGGATACCACCTCCCTCGACCCATATCACCTCATCAATTATATCTTATTTCACAAAGGGAAGAGACACCCAGTCTTGAGGAAAGAAAGGATTTATGGAGTTGTAGTTACTTTGGTTATCTCCATAATCAAGTATTTCAATGTGTTCCTTCCTATTTTGCTTATTATATAAGGTGACATGACTTTGGGTCCTGTCTAGGATAGTCGCATAATACAAGTCCATTTGTAGAATCCTTCCTAGAGTGGCATCCCATTATCTAGATAATTAAATTCCCCAAGTGTTAGGTATATCAATGAAAACAATATCCATTATGATGGGAAAATCAGGATAGTTAGCAAGATGGACTTCAATACCTTCAATAAAACCACAAACCTCAATACCCTTTGACTCAAATTCACAAACATTCTCATAAGGCCCTATGATTTTCATCTCTAATTGGTTCATGACCTTAAAACTCATAATATTAATAGAAACCTCAAAATCAAGCATGTAGTTATGAAGACATAAGTTATTTATTTCCAAGGAGGTGAGAAAGGGTGCTTGTTCCTCATCATTTTGTTTGAAATGTTTAGTTCGTATTAGTACAAAAGGTTCTTCAAACAACTCCTGATCATTCGAAAAACTTCTTGTATCTTTCAAATAATGGATTTCCAAGATCCCATGAAACCTTTTTCCCTTTGCAAGATATCATCCATGTTAGGGATTATGTTTCTCTTATTCTCCCTAGGTTTCATAGGGGATTTTGGTTGAGGAGATCTAAGGTTATTTGGAAGAGGTTAGAGTGTGTCCTTATCATTCACTCAAGACTCTGTAAACCTCTCTCTTGACTCCTCACTCATTCATCTCAAGCAATCAATCCTATCATTTCCTACAACTTGGTTATTTCTCTCCTGGAGTTGCTCTAGTGCAATATTGGGGTACTATTGGGGAAACACCATAAATACATAGTCAATGGTATAAGGAAAATTCACGTGTTTAGGTCGCCCATGAGTAATTCTTGGGAGTTCATGTTCAAAATGAGAATATCTACAAGGAAAGCACCAAGGGGCCTCTTCTTGACTTGCAAAATTCTAGGGATCCAAGGTGTTTGGAGCCCTTTTTTCATTTGGATCATGAGGTTTCACTTCTTGAATATCCCTTTGAGGAGGCCCATTAGAAGGAGGATGTTGGTCTTGCAGTAGTGCCTTTTCCAAATTAGTGATTCTATTCATTATCAAGGATTGGTTTCTGGAACTATCATTCATAGTCTCTTCAAGTTGTGCCCATGCAATGCTATTTTCTTGAGTGGATTCAATATTGTGTACTATCTTTGGTTTAGTATCATCCTTGGTTATTAGGGAATATAAATGTTCTAACATGCATGATGAAAGATTAGCCTAAATTTTGAAAACCATTTCTTGGGATTATTAAATGGTTGTAGGCCCCTTTTCCATGAGTAAATACCGAAATTGCATCAGGAAAGACTTGATATAGAGGAAAATACGCTAATCCTTCCAAGGTTAATGTATTCTATGTATTTTTTGAAACAATATTTCAAATCCGACATTAAATTGTCTAACATTTTTTTTCTTCTAATTTCTTGATTCCGGTAAGTCGAGTCGACAATATGTTTGGATCTTCTTTAGTTATCCATATCTTAAGTAAGGTTTCCTATAGTTGATCCATGGTATTGATGCTCTTATTGGGGAGACTATCATACCATTTTCTAGCAATGTTATCAAGAGTGGAAGAGAAACATTTCATCACCAAATATTAAACATCATCATCTACTAGATTCACTTAAAAGAAGGCCCAAAAATCACTCATATGCTCTTTGGCAGTGGCGACATCATTTCCAGAGAACTTAGGGAACCATTTATCATATTTGGAAGGAATATTCTGGGGTTAACCCGAGATAACTTACATACCCAAAGGATTGAATAGTTTGGGTGCCCATTTCTTTTAAGTTTGAGATTGCATATGAGCCATTGCATTGAAATGAAGGTTTCTACCCAACAATGATTTTACTACATGAGAGTTATGGGGAATCATTTTATTGTAGGTATTAGGAGGGTTAGTGTACCTCCCTAGACTTTGTGGAGTCGTTAGATGATCAATCTTGGATCATCAGAGAAAGGTGAGGGAATCACCCTCAGTGGAGCTTATGAGATAAGGGATTTGGGAGAAACTTACCAAAATATTTTTTGTTAAGGAGAATGACTCAATCCTCCCTAAAAATGATTCCAAAATGTTATAGAAGGATTTGTACTTATTCCAAATCCTCAATACAAGTCCCCAAATATATGTAACTACAGGAAATCCTACCACTCTCACCTTAGTAAAAGATCCCCATGTTTTAGTGATGGGGAGAGGTCCACCACAGGGGAGGCATCCATGATAACCTCAAGGGATCAAAGTATTAGATAATTTAGCTAATCCTACTGCCCCCTCTCTTGGATACCTAAGTAAAAAAATCTATGTCTGTGAAATTGAGGCTGTAGGAAGTGTTTCGGGTACCTACCTAGAACAAGAATAGTTGCAGCATATATATAGTTATTTCCAAGTGCCAATATAAAATATTGACCTAAAGAGACAACATACAATGAAAATTAGTCAATTATGGTACAAAATTGCAACAAGATAACAATTTACAACAATAATTGTAACTTTGTAACAACAATAAGAAACTCTAATCAGAATTTCATGGAAAAGGCAGTGGAGCTTAGAAATGATCAAGTAGATTAATAACCAATTGTTCCAAACAATTTATCAATCTGTTACATTAGTATTAGAGTGAAGTATTCAAAAAATTATTGAAATATTAGATGGATTTATAAATGTTTTTCAACAACAACAATAAAATTAGTAGATTAGGCTAAGTTAAAGTTAGAAGAAGTTAGTAAAAGTCTCAGGAAATAATATTTGAGAGTTGTTTGATCAAATTCCTTCACATATATCAAGTAAACTAATTCCTTTTCGGCTATGGAGTATTTTATAACAACAACAAATATGCAATTGGAGAATGATGATAACAATTTCTAAGAGAAAGGGCGTGAAATCTAAGGTTTAGCACCTTAGGGCCTTAGATTTGAAGAAGATGTTGCTAGAGTGCAAGCACTTTTGGGCTCTAGAAAATCTTTCTTACCTTCTTAGATTCTTCATTAATGTCGCAACAAGTGTCTACAATCAAACTCCTAAAGTGATAAAACTTTTGGGCCTTAGGAGCTTAGATCTACGTAGAATTTCCTTCACAGATTAATGGATGAAACTATCCTTGGGAGATGAGGAAGAGCCTTATTCTCCTCTCTTAGGGTTTTATCAAAATAAATAATTAATAACATGAAAAGTGCATAAATTTTCTTCACCAAGATAATGAAAATATCAAACCCTAATTGTAGAAAATTCCACCAAAAATCAGTAAGAGACATCCAACACTTGTCCTCCAATGGCTAATGCATGAGTAAAAGAGACCAATAACCCCAAAAGGGAGAAACTTTCAGATCAATTCCTCTTGTGTGGGGAAACGTTGTGATGTAAAAATAGTATTTAGTTAGCCATATTTATATGGGAAATCCTAACCATGAAAATATTCAATTTAAAAGTCATGTCTTTTCACAATGGAACCTACTTCTTAATTTTCCCCTTTTTATTTACAAAATTCAAATTTTATGAAAATAAACCCTAGAAGGGTGACATCATCCCCTATTAGGGTGACATTGAGTTCCAAAGTGTGACATATAGGCTATACGTGTAGAAAATTAGGCCTCCAAAGGCCATACATCATGCCCACACATGCCCAAATGCCATGCCAAGTGGAAAACCATATCAATCAAGCCATAGCCCTCCAAGGGTGATGTCATGGGCTAAGAAAGTAACATCTAGGCTTCCAATGGCCAACTTCCAAGTGGAAAATAGTGGGGGCTCATCCTATAGTCATGAAAAATTTCCTACAAAGGAATACCCCTCCATCCTTAAGGTGAAACTTTCATCATCTCATGCGGCCCAAACGTGGGCTCCAAATCCCTCATGGACGTCTGAACAAAGTCATCTCCCCACAAATACCTGATCACTGCCAAAGATCCTACAAATATAGAAAGATGTTCCCTCCAAGGGTCCACAAGTCACAATAATAATTCCAAGTAATCCATATCTAATACAAGAACCTCCCGAACATGTTCATCAAACCCCCCTTTTCAAATTAAACAAATGATGAAAGACCTTATAAGTTTTACCTAGTTCAGGTGTGGGAGGGGTGTCATGGTACCCTATTGGGTACACAAATCACCAAGTTAATGGATGTTTCCCAATATGAACCTATATAAGTCATGTAGTGAGTGTGAGGTGGATTTTGGGGTAAGACTTCTTGGTATGGGGTCTTTGACATACAAGGGTTTGTATTGTATCATTTCTGGGTTCCTTTGTAGAGGGCATGTTGCATCCCTTGTTTTCAATGAAACCTTTTTCCAAGCCCTTTTCCATTTAATTTATTATATTCCAAACATTGAGTACTATATGAAACTTAAATCTAGGATACATTGAGTTCCATGTTCAATGGAAAGTAAAAGACACAAAAATGCATCCCCTCGACAAGGACATTTATTAATTATATGATTTATTTTGCAGGTCCTTTGTTTTTTTGAGAAACATTTCATTGTTATCAGTACCATAGGGTGAGCATCTATAAGGATAATGATTTGGTTTTATCTGTTTCCATCTATAACACCTTTGGGCCTTCATCCCCTTCTTCCCATGAAATGTGGTACAATTGCTTCTTGGGTCAATGAACCCAAAGACCCAAAAGATAAGGAAACAAAAGGGTATAATGATGGAAGGTTGTAAGTATAGATGGGAATGGTAGGATGACCCTTCAAATAACCACCAATTCGCATCCATTTTCCAGAGGGTGACCTACTTACTAGGATACCATGTCACTCACCAAGCTGAAACTAGACAAAAGATATAAATTCCAAGAAAATATTCGAAAATAAAGAAAGGGGTGTTTGCAACATGATAAAATGATTCAAGTATTACAATGGCACTTACCATGATACCAAAATTGTTACCTCGTGAAGAAAGACCCACTTTATCCTTGGAGAAAGTCTATCTGGTGGACGTTGCTCTACTGCTAATTATGAACGATGAGATAATTTTAAAAGAGAGGCCCTTCGGGCTCTGCTGGTCAATATGAATCTCATCACTCCATGTATGTATTGTGGGCCAAACCACAAACACATCAGTGAAATTTTTTCCATCCTTTAGTGACCCTGTAATGGAATGTATTGTCTCAACAATGATGGGAATTTGTTTGTCCATCCAAATCCCTACTGAATGAATACACGAAAATAGTAGCTTTATGAACTTCTTGATCATCAAAGAATTACAAAAACATGGGACATGTAACAATCTTGTAATGTTGGAATTGAACAATGGATTGAATGACTTAATAAGTTTTGGTCATATTCCCCTCTTCATTCTAATCACTAGTTTGATGAAAACTAGGGGAAAACCACATAGTTGTGAATGTCATAATCCACCCACTACACTTGATCCACATATCCTTTTAAATTCTTTTCCTTATGCACATATACCCACACATCAAGTCTATTTGTCAGACACATCAGGTTCTGCACCTCTAAGATGGCATCCTTCTCCCATCTCATTTATTATTTCTTGTGCCCTTGTTACTAGAAGTACTATGTGTGGTCACGTTATATTTATACTTCAACATTGGTTGATTGAAGACACCGATTTCAACTACTCTTTCTTTATTTTGGATGAAACACACTCAAACACTTTGTTCCATTTGATTCCTCAAATCTAATTCTCTCTATAAATTATCCTTTATCATCTCTGCACTCTGACTTGGTACAAAGTTTGATTCTCAAACACTTATAGTGCTCCAATATTGCGTTCTCTAATGATATAAAATATTTCCAAAACAAAAACCATAAATCCATACTTTGATTATTGTTTTCTAGAATTGAAACCTTTTGAGGTGCACACTATATTAATTGTTTGATCTTCTATTCGATCTTGCCTCTCCACCCTAAATAATTAATAAATATATCTAGATTTGGTCATTAATGCAAGACAAGACATGCCTTTTACAATGAATTTATAGATCATAAATGAGACATGACTATCTTAGATGTGGCATGTGCAACATTAAAATATTTTATTGACACCACATACCCATGATGAAATTCAATGGTATGAAGACTCGATACTCTTATTAACTGAAATCCATTCAAGTATAATGTTTTGAATCAACAACTCTCATCTTTCAAATCCCTAACCTGATGCAGACAACCCCGCTACTTTTGCAGTCCATTAAATCCACAATTCCCCCTATTCTTGTGACAACTATTCCATCCCATTTGTAGATCCGATGTTCCCATGGAAATGTTAGGGACCTAACCTCCCTAACCCCTCACGTAGATAGAATAATATATTTAAAGGCCTGCATTAATTAATAAGGCCTATTTAATAAATGTGAACAAGTCAATGTAAGAATACCTAATAGAAGCTTCTACTTCTAGAAAGATACTCCTCTAGAATGTTCTTTAGAAGATAGAATTAGTATAAATAAGAGTAGGAGGCATGATAAATCTTTGTATTGATATTTATTGTAATAGAGATCTACTCTGCTATAGGTTTCCACCTTGAAGAGGAAAGTGAACATTTATTTCTTTGAATAAAGGTATTATTTTTGGTATTGTTCTTCTCATTTTTTTGATGCTCCATTGATATCTATTGAATATTTCTATTTCTTCAAATCACATTACATATGGTACTTTACAAGTTGTATCAACACACTTTCCTTGGCATAAATTGTGGTTTATTTGTTTTTCCAGGGTAGATATGTGTATTATCGACATCTTTAAAGCACAAAGATATGTCGTCCAATGGGTAAAACAACAGTGGGGAATACTATACACAAGAAATACATATGTTTTCATGGGGTTTCCTAGAAACCAAAGCTTCACCTTGTTGGAAACCTCTGTAACCCCTATTTTTAACCCTTGAGTAGTACCACATAAGAAAAACTCTATACATGAACATCATTCCCACAGACCAACAGGTATATCGAGAGTCCCCTAGGTCTCCTGAAACAATCCCTAGATTAGATGATCACATTCCTGACTGTTATAGTTCCATTGAGAACAACACTTAGGAAGATACTCTCCAATAGTTGGGTAATTGGATAGTACGAATAAGGGTATGGTTAAGCCTCCTTAGATGATGCCCTAAGATATTAGGCTGAGTACTACTGTTCAAACCCACATTTATATCATAGAGCTATAGCATGGGGAAAACCATTGTCCATAGGAACCCTGCAAACCCTAACCTTGAGGGAACATATCAGACAAGGAACAAAAAATATATTTTGGTTGTGCAACCTTGCGTCTTGCATTCTGGTTGTGAAATTACTACACATTTTTTTTCGGTTAAGAATTTGGGCATTTTGACATTGCAATATTATTCAGGTCGGAGTATAAATCCACAAGATTAAAACAAAAAAAAAGGTCAAGGTCCTTCCCACACCCTTATTTGAAGCCTATCCCATTGGATTATGCTTTTATACTTGATTGCTATGATACCTATCATTTTTAAACCTTTTGTTTTACCCCATGGACCCATACCCTTTTGTTGACCTATTTCTAGCTTAATATCTATCTTCCTCTTATTTCATTTTACTTAGAATTTTTTTAAGTCATGGTGGGTATAATTTCTTTCAAAAAGAACCATGTGTTCTACAAAATGTACTTCCCTTCTCTGGCACATACAAAATGCACCAACACTTAACCACTTTTATTATATTTCATGGGTTTGTGGGTTTCCAGACTTACAGGTTCACTTGTCCTTTCTTTTTAAGTTCGCCATTACCAATACTTAACCATTTTTCTTCACACAATGGGTTCTCGAGTTCTCGGACTCATGAAATCATCCTTTCATTTTCTTCACACCTGTTGCCCCTCCACCACGCCATTATAAATCCTTTGTCACATTTTTCAAGATTTATTTAATGCTACCATTAGGAAAATTAATTGCTAATTGAATTTTGAAGAGGTCGTTATTGATTTCATACTTCTTGAGGTATTATCATTAAATGTGTATTAACTTCTCCATTGAAAATGAAAAAAATTAAGTCATATTACTAAACGAGATTTTATTCCAATATACTAAAAGTTATACAAAGTTCGTGAGCTACACTGAGATGGCCTTGAGAAAGGAACAATTATGTGGAGATATGTTGAACTTGCTCACAAGAGAAGAATACAATTTTCACTGGTCAATATCTTATTGGTATTTCACAACATTTCCCTTACATAAATAAATTAGAATAATACTTGGACGTCAGGTATTGCTCTAGTTGGTTATGTTACAAAAGTTTTCGATTGCAAAGACATAGTCTCTTGGTGCATCGATAAATTTATTCAAAATCAAAGAGCAATTCTACTACACAACGGATCCTATATTTCTCTAGCTCCATCAACTTTAAGTAAAACATTGAAATTACCAGAGCGAACTGTTACATTTAAAGGATATGAAGCTAGAATATTTCTTAAGGAAAATAATAAAGGATTATATATTTTGTAAGAATATTTAGAAGACCCCTCAACAATGTTGGAAGATATATCCAGAATTCAGGTCAATTTTTTGAAAACTCCTTACCGAGAAGTAGCATGGCTATTTTCTATAATTACAGGACAAGAGTCTACCTAAGCCATTCCTCGGTTGTATTTTTATATTTTATATTTTACAATTCATGAAGCACTGATTTTTGATTGGAGAAAAATCATTTCTACTGGAATTTCTTTGCAATTATCAAGCTTTAAAGAAACTAATAAATTTTGCATGGATTCTTACTTAATTTTTTCTATTACTTACCGTCATACTTTCAAAGGATTGAATATTGGTAAAAGGGTAAATTGTAATGTTGATCCTATAACAATTTGGTATGAGGCCCTATGGAGGCAAAAGGCTGCTCATTTATTTTATGAATTATATAATCAATTTGTGTTTGTTTGTAAGAAGCTTTTTTTTTTGGAGAGAATACATCTAGGTTGTCACATGAAGCATTAGATTTTATGGATAAAAAGGGGATTATGGAAAAAATCAAACAAATACAATATTATAAGGATTTTTTTCTCTCATGAAAAACCCCTATATATTCCTTACTATGTTCTAGATAAATTATTTACTGTAGAAGTGGCAAGGCAATATAAATTCTAGTTGCATCTATTTTATGATAAAAAGAAGAAACAATTTATCCCGCTACTTTGGAAGTTTGGAGAAATATTTCTGAGAGGACATGCAAAAATTGATGAATATGCTACACAATTCGATCAATAGAATATGAAATTTACAAAAGAGATTAAGGGTTTTTGACCCTATTCATCTTTTCATGATCACATGGTATGAGTGGGATTCGGTAGAACACTTATCAATACTTTTATATTTGGAGATGAAGAAGGAGACAACCATGATCCTATGGATGAATGTATTGATAATAAAGAGGGAGACATTGAAACTATCATAAGTACCATGGAACAATATAAGAAAAAAGTAAAACCCCCTAATGAAAGAAATTCCCCGTCTCATATTGTTTCTCAAAATAGCACACAATCCAGAAAGAATTCCCAGTCTACAATGTCTCAATAGAGAAGGCATTCAATGAATAACACAGATGATGGAGGTGATAAAATCCCTCCTCAACAAATTTTGTAAAAATCTCACAAGTTGTAAGTAAAAAGAAAAAGTACTGATTCCCAACACGAAATTGAAGAAAACATACCTAAAAGTGAAATTCACCTTGAAGATATGGACCTAGAAGTTTATATAAAAAATAATTTTTTTCTCGATGAAGAGAATATACATCTTGTAAATGAACTTGTTGTTCAAGAAGAAGAATAATTTTCTATACATGATTCTTTATTTGATAAAGACTCAAGAAAATTGATTTTTGAAAGAACCCCTTCAAAAAATAAAAGGGGAATTTTTTTTCTACATTAAATATTAGCAAGGTGCTTCCTTCTGGGATTGCTAAGATTCACAAGGTTACATAATTTGCTCTTGATGTTTTAATAGATGATATGGAAGTTGAAAATTTCATACTTAAACAAAGGATACACGAATTAGAGCTTACTCTAATGTTGCCACCATTATTGGCCACCCCTGTTGCAACAATTCAACCTAGCACGAATTTTGAGAAAAATACATAGTTATGTGTAATATTAAAAGGGACCTCAATATTACTTATTCCAACCAGATTTTATGTTGAACATAATATAAAGAAAATAATGTCTCTTATTTTAGATACATGGGATCTAGTGAGTAGTTTTGTTTCTCTTGGTTTCAGGATTCAAAACACCAGAGTATATTTGAAAGATGATATTGAAAATGATGAAGGATTTTTCAAGGATGGACTTACCACTTTTATTATAAAGGTTTAAGAAATGACAGTATATGAATTAAGAAAAGAAAGGCTTTCCTTCCCAAGCCCGTATAAAGAAACTAAAGGCTTGTTGGATTCAAAGAATTAATATATTAAGAGAATTATTAAATGAACTTAATGACTTGACATCCAAGAAGAACTAGGCTTATTCTAAATTGTTTGGATTAGATATTGTGGGAAACACTATTGAAATAGAACATCCAAAGTTAATATAAAATTCAATGCTTCAAACAAGACAACAATTTGAAGAAATTGTGGAGAATTTAAAGAAATTATCAGTAGAAAAGTTTAGTAGTATGATTGAGTATACTGAAAATGACATTGATAATTGGATTGTTGAATATGTCAATAGAAATGAGGATATTGAAACTACATTGAAAAATATTTCAATTGATTATAGAGAATATGAAAATGATTTTTTAAAAATCAAAGTAAAAAAAGAGGTGATCATTGCTCCTTTGTGAGAATAGATTGAAGAATGGTTAAAATAGGATATAATCAAGATTACCGAGGGCCCAATGGAAGAAATTAATATCGGTCACATAACGACAAAAAACAAAGATACAAAATTTACATCGGCTATCAAATGAAGCATGAGAGGTTCATCACAGTAAGTCTAAAGATCACATTTATTCTCAAAAATTTCCCTTTCAGATCAGAAATCATCCAGTTACGTTTATTCTTTACTTGAAGAATGTAACCAATTTTTTATCCTTTCTCTCTTTTTTTCTCCAGGTTCATCTTTGTTTTTTCATCCATTGACTCCATTCTCTTATCTTTTATTTTTTTTATTTTATGGTCTGTGGGAGCCCCAATAAAAGTCCTTTGGGACAAATGAATTTATTTTCATCAGACTATAAATACTTTATCATTTTTTAGAGAATCACAAAGAACCTATTTGGGGTTAAATTTTGACTGTATCTTTAAACTCTAAATATTTGAGGATAAGATATTTGAAATTTCCTCATGAAAATCTTATTTTTATTCTAATGAAAAAATATTTTAAGGTTCTCTAATTTTTGGGACCATATATTTTCTTCCTATAAATGTGATCAAATATATTTCATGGATGTAATGAATGTGACATCTATTTTTATTTCTTATAATATATGATTTGTATATATTATTTCTGCCAATTTTAAGAAGTGAAGACCTTTGGTCCTCTTCTCAGTAATTGTTTCTATGTATATTTATAAATTTTATTTTAATTAAGCGATAAATATTTTGGGGCTTGCTTAATACCATTCGCCTACTTATAAATATTTTCTTGAAAGAATTTCAAGAAATATATTTTAGAAAAATTCAAAGAGGAGTACCACCTCTATAAAAACACATGGGGATTCATATCCTCGTGAGGTTGTTGTTTTTGTCTTAACATACTCAAACATCAACACCTTAATGACACCCTTATTTCCCATTTATCCCATTGAATTCTTCTTCTTTCCCTGATCGTAGTGGTATATATCACTTATCTTCTTTTTTATTAGTGGACCCACCCCTTCTCCACTAATGGATCCCACTCTCAAAGAAGAAACCAGTTAGAAACTGAATAATGAAATTAATTCCATTCATGCCAAAGTGAATAATGACATTATTTCCATTCATGCCAAAGTGGACCACATATAATACTAGCTCAATAGTTGAATGGATGAACTCCACTACACTCTCAAACAATTCATGACCCACTCCCAGGGTCCTTCTTCCTCTTTCCCAAACCCCCAAGTGGAAGGTGTTGAGGTGAAAGTTTTTTATGGCTCGGATCCAACAAACTCAGTCACTAAGATGGAACAATATATTTCCCTACATGGCATTATTTATGAATTTACCAAGCTTTGTTACAATGTTCTCTATTTGGATCCAGAATGATGGAAATGGCTTCAAAATTCACACCAAGGGTATGTTGCTTAGACACAATTTGTTGTTGAGTTGTATGAATTCTTTGATATAGACACCCACCATTTAGGTCGTTTTACTAAGTTGAAATAGTCCATAATAGTGGAATATTTTATCACTTCCTTTGAGCACTTGGATTTCTGAATGGAGGGTATGACTGATGCATTATTTAGGGAATTCTTTATTAGTGGCCTCAAGGATGAAATTCTAGCCCAGGTCCTCATGGCTCACCCTCAGACTTGGTTGGAAGCAACTAAATGCGCCAAGGAGGAACAACAAGTCATCCTTTCCCATAAAAAAAAATAACCCTCTTCTATTCCCCGTCCTAGACCCCCCAATACTTTTCCTATGGTCACTCCTCTCAAGTTCCAAAAATTGACAAGGGAAGAAATGGATGAATTGAAACTCAAGGGCCTTTTCTATAGTTGTGGTGAGAAACAATTTCCTAGGAACAAGTGTAAAGAACATAAAATATTTATAGCCATTTCATAGGATGTTTCTGATGAAGATGTTGAGGTCTCCCCTGAGGTAGTGCTAACCAAAGGTTTCCACCCTCTGATACTCCCAAAGTTGAACCAATGATTTCGTTGAATTCTCTCGTTGCATTTTCTGCTCCCCAAACCCTCAAATTCATTAGTTATATTAAGAATAGGAAATTCACCATCCTAGTTGACAGTGGAATCATTCATAATTTCATTCATCACCTCATTTCCCTAGAAATCAATTGCTATATCCATGTTTTAAACATTTTTCAAATCATGAAATGTGGGGGGAATTGTGAAAATGTGTGCCTACAAATTGGTCAGTATAACATGAAATATCACATGTTTTCTATTGACATGGGTGTTTGTGACATCATTCTTGGTTTTGAATGGATACACACTCTTGGCCCCATCACCATGGATTTTAAAGATTTAACCATGCAATTCCAATAGTGTTCTCCCTTGACCAAGTTTTGAGGAACACTTGGTCATATTTGACCATTTTTGGACTTCGATAGACTATCAAATATGGAGCGCCAAGCGAAGCAAATATCACGGGATCTCGGCCCACTTTTGGGGCCCTTTTAGGGTTTTGGGTTAATGTAATGGTAAAGGGATTTCAGCCCATGGGTTTACCCATCTTTAGGCCTATTTTGTAAAGTATAAATAAGTAGCTAAGAAATGTAAGAGAGGGGGGGAAGATAAGCCAAGTGCTAGTAAAGGCTTTGTGTATATTCTGTGATCGACTTACAGAGCTGAGTGCAAGTGCTGTAAGTGCTGAGTGTACAGATTGTAAGAAGGCTCTGTGGTAGATCTACTCAGGGAAGGAGGATCTGGCCAGGTGTGCGCAGATCTCCTGTCCTATGCAGAGTACACGTGTGAGCTCTATGTTGTAACCCGATTGACCAAAGCTAATAAATAAGAACAAGACTTTGTGGACATAGCCCCAGGGTGGGGGTGAACCAAGATAACTTTGCATGTTGTACTCGGTGCTTCTACCTAATGTGTTGGTTTCTTTCCATGTGTTGTGCTTGATATGATTATGCTATGTGATTTTCTATGATATACTTAGATAGATCCACTTTTATTTGTGCTTCTTATATGTGTGGGTATAGATTTGACATATATGAAAGTGTTGAGTTCTAGACCTATTTTGATGTTGCTAAGTACTAACTTAACCTAGATCTAAGTGAATGTTGCGGTGCTCTATGCCATCTGTGGAGTGCCATGAGGGTTGAATACTAATGAATGATCTATGCTAAAGTGCTTGCTAAGAGTAAGAATCATATGTCTGTGTCCCAGCTAAGGTTGCAGACACCTGAGTATTGCAACCACCCCTGCCTCTACCTCAGGTGAGACTTCATCGTCTTCGCAGGTGTTGCCGAAAGGGCCGGTAGTTAGGGTTTTGTTGGTGCGTTATTGAAGCGTTGAAACCTGGGTCTACCCCTATTCCAACAAATGGTTCCGTTGTCAGTACCTGAAACTGTGATTGCTGGGAACTGAGGAAGAAGAAACATTGTGCAAAAGAAAGCTATGTGCATAGATCTGTTTCCCTAGTGCGCAACTTTTTACTCTACCTGTGAAGATTTGTGCCATGAATAAGGTCATATATGAAGAAAGGAAGATCATATCCGAAGAAAAGAAGAGAGATATGAATGCTCTGTGCTCTAATAAAAGTAAAAGTGGAAATTTCTGAAACAAAGAAGTCCGATATGCAGAAAAGAGGTCAGATCTGTAAGCTTTGTGCTCTAGTAAAGGTAAGAATAGTCAAAAGTCCTTAGATGTGGAAGCTTTGTGCTCTGTAGAAGTAAGATAAGTGAAATTTTTTGTTTCTATAGCATGGATCTAGGTATGTTTGATAGATTATGTCCTAGCTTAAAAACTAGGGCATTAATAGATGAAAGAAAGTTTAATATGAATAGATCTAATAAGTATAATGATAGATATGTTATACCTATGCATAGAAATAATGTATGGACTAACAAGTGGATGCAGGATCCTAGAAATAAATTTTTGCAGGTTATCCATTATGATCCTAGCGCGCAGTACAAGAAGAGTTGGGGATCATTGAAGAGAAAGAGAGGATTAACTCTTTGTTACAGTTGTAGAAGACTAGGACATCTTGCTAAGGAATGCCCTGGGAGAAAACCTAGTTGTCTTTGTTGCAAAGCTTTGGACCACGACATATTGGATTTTCCTAGAATGATCGCTAAGTTGGAAAGGCTGAATATGAATCAAGATGACCAGAAGGTAGAAACCCAACAAGAATAAAAAAAAATATTAATACAGATAAAAGAAACCCTGAAGGAACATAAAGATGTTTGATTACCAGAGATCTTCAAAGAAAATGAGCAAGTCGAAGAAATAATAGGGGACTTCTGTTACCGATGATTTTGGTCATCATGATGATGTATTGATGATGGTGTACTCAGGCTCTTCATAAGAACTTTCTCCTGAGAAAAGTTACTTTCTTCTCTTTCCAAAAATATCATTTTTGAAGGATGTTCGCAGGTTGCTAGTATATTTGCCTGTGAGAATGCATGATTCTCGTAGGCTGCTTTAAGCCAGGGTGCGAGAAGTTCACACTGTGTTGAACTGCTAGGGTGTGAACTCTTTCTAAAGCAAGGAAAAAGATGAATTCTCGATGCTTCTAGAAGGGAATCTTCTAGAAAGATGAGATGGCATTCGAATGGTTATCCTAGTACTAGATTCCTTGATATTTTGGGATCATTCTTATCCAAGTAACTAATTAATTATCTCCTATATATTGAGGGAATTCTCATGGAAAAGGTTAAGAAAAGAAGCAAGATTCATTGGAGAATTGGTGAAAGAATTGTGTGAAGGATTGAAGCTTGAACAACAGGCTAGGAAACTCCAGCAAGGATATCATAAGGGTTTTGATCTTCTTCATGCAAAGTGAGCAAGTGTGTGTGTCGGAGCCAAGGGCCATTGAAAGGAAGTTTGCGACATCAAGGCCCAGGTTGTAATCTTTACTTTCCATCAATATGATACAGTAATATGTCCCTTTCCCATAAAGCTATTTCCACTTTATTGTATAATTCCTTGATCGTATACATAGATTGACTGTTGAATAGATTGTGTTTTCTTCACTTTGGTTGGTTTGTGTTGTCTTGGTCTTGACTGCACGAGAGCACTGGAGCGAAGCGGGAGCAACAAAGACCATAGGAAGCGATAATAAGGTATGTTATCTATTCTTGCCTCCTATTTAATTCAATGGTTAAGATCTAGGGAAAGAGTCATTTTCTGTCTTTCTTTGTTCTAGATCCAGGTGGATCTAGAGAGATCTGTTAGTGTTCGCACCTACCGATTAATCCAATAACAAAATTGGTGACTCCGCTGGGGATCAATCCCATTTTCTTTGTGGCTTTTGGTGTTTTTCTGTGGCCATTTTATCTGTTTTCACTTTTCTCCTATCCTATCAATCTCTGAGTCTTTAGGATATCCTGATAGACCCTCTGGGTCCAGAGGCCTTTTTCAATTTTTTCTTCATTTTCCAAAAATTTGACTAGTTTCAGAGGTTCTCGCACTACACTTCACTGTAGACTGTGAGGATCCATAGAGTTTGCACTCTATCTTTAGGTTTCAGTGCGAGGTTCTGGCACCCTGCTTGAGGGTCACCTGCGAGAATCAGTGATTCTCGCACTGTGTAATATTGCCTACCTGTGAACTCATTTTTTCAAAAAATTGGATTTGAGTTTTGGCATTTTTACCTGCCAAGATCAGTCTAGGTGCCTCATAAAAGTTTCTTGGACCAGTGATTGATGTCTTTCTTGTCTTCATTTGTGTGCATGAACAATCTTAGGATTTCAAGGCTCTTCTTGTCAATTTTGTCTTGACTTTCGTTTCTTGACTTTTCTTGGTAAAACCATTCTCTCTAACTTCAGAATCTGAGTGTGTTTGATTAGTTAAGAACCGATGATCGGTTGAAAGTTGATTTTTCTTGGTATTTATCATTTGCTTGTTGTTTTGAAAGATCACTTTCCTCATGTAATTGAAAAGACTAGTTTGGGTTTCTTTGTTTTAAGAAAGTTCATTATTGCTTTTAGTGAAATTTTTGAAACAAAAAGATTTAATTTCTTGCTTTATATTAGATTGGGGGAATCCTTGCATTTGAAGTAGCGAAATTGCATGATTCTTGGCATTTTTTGATCTTAAATTATGAAAAAATTTCCCCCTCATGGCTGGGGGGGGCCATGAATCGTGCATTGGTGTTCGGTACCTTTTTCTCATTTCTTGAGAATCTTGATATTGATGAGTTTAATATATTTTGGGACATCGTGCATATGGGAATGATAAATGTTTTTTCCTTCTCGTAGCATAGCTTTCATCGAAATGAAAAGATTGCATCTTCATCTCTTTGCATAACTTTCGAGTCGGTCAAAACACCATATTGTCCACGCCATATTCCTTTTGAGTAACAACAACCATAAAATGAAGTGCTTATAAAAATTGATTAGACATTTTTATCTTTTTGGTAGCAAACCTACATTAGATTAGTTGTAGAACTTTGGAATAGGTGTGAAAGATAACTTTCCAAAGTTTCAAACAAACATAGAATCTTGAGTTAGGGAGTAGTAAAATCCACTTATTACATTTTGTCCTGGGAAGCCCTTCTAACACAAGGGTCAATCACAAGGTCGCATTGAGACTGGAAGAGTTACTCACCCTGCTTTGTTGGTCTTGGTGTAGAGATTGCACATATTATGGGGGTCACTTGAAGGTATACCCATGATGATGAGTGGAAGCCTCTCAAGTTGATTTCGGGCTAGATACCCTGCCCTTGCGTGTGGATTGGACTGTTGACTGTCCCCCCAGGCTTTATTGTTGTCAGTGGTAACCTTAGTGGCCTATCTCTTTAGGTTCTTACCCGAGGTGACTGTGGAGGGGAAAGTCTTCACGGTACCTGGAATTGACGTTGACCAAACTCACTCGGGCTCCTTGGAGGGTATACCCATGATTATGTGTGGGATCTTGCACCAGTGTGTAAGTCTATTCAGCAGGTCGTCAACGTAACTTTTCCACCTGCTCTATCTCAGCCCCATATTACTTTGTTCCCGCGACGTTGGATTTCATCACCAACTAGTGTGCTCATTGTGAGAAGGTTTTGTTTGTTTGCTTGCTTCCTAGATTTTTAGCATGTGCTGTTTGTTTTCCCTAGTGGACTCTAGATTGGGATTTTGTTTTTCATGGCGTCAATTCCCGAAATGACCAATGAAGGAACCTATGCTCCAGGGGAACCTTTTGTTTTTCCTTCTTATGGGAACATTGGTCCTCCTCACATCACTACTTTGAGCCTTCCAGGTCTCACTATTGGATTACCGATATGGTTGTTTTCCACTCAGGTAATCTCGAATGCAGTTAGTGCTTCAGTCACAAGCATTTCCCCCCAAGAGCATCAACCTCATGTTGATCCTTCACCTTCTTCACTAGTATGGTCTTCTTCTCCTTCTTCGCTTGCAATGTCGGCTTCCATTTCATCTTCTTCGTTGGGTGAAAGTTCTGAAGCTAGTAACCCGGTGAATAAGAAGAAGAAGAAAAGGAAGACTAAGAAAAAGAAAATCAAGCAACAACCCGTAAGCCCAAGTACCCTTGCAGTCTTTGTAAGGGTAGCCATCTTCTTAAGGATTGCCCTGGTCTACCCAAAGTTATGGAAGCATGGTCTACATCTCCTTTCCATCCCATGTCGTTAGCCTCTGAACAACATGCTGACGGCCCCCCATCAACTAGTCACGATACCGTTCGGAAGAAGAAAAGTAGAGTCAAGTTCCCATGCATGTTATGCAAAGGGGGTCATCTCACTCACATTTTCCCTTGTATGGACGAAGCCTCTAAATTATTGGAAGACATGACTATTTCACAACCTCAACTTCCAGCTGCTTACCGTAAGATTTCCCTCAACCCACTTGTAGTTGATGCAATGATCACACTGGTCCCTTCACCGGTCAATCCAGTTGATCATGTCGTCAATCTGGTCATGTCCTTAGTTGAACCAATTGATAAAGTGGTTGATCCGATACAATCCTCGGTCAATCCCGCTCTCCCCTTAGAGAGTTAAACTAAAACGATTGATCCGATCCCATCCTCGGTCAACCCCACTCTCCCGTTAGAGAGTGAAACCCAAGTAGTCGATCCATTTCCACCTGTCGACCCCATTCTCCCCTTGGTGAATGCAACGTAGATGGTCGATTCGATCCCATCATCGGTCGATCCTACTCTCCCGCTTGAGAGTAAACCCGATACTGCCCATGTTTTTCTCGTTGATACAGACTATGCCGTGTCAGGGGGTATTCCTCTTTCTTCTGTGAGACCCCCTCCAAGTAATGAGGCCATCCATTTTGATTGGGGTGTGCTAACTGGACCTCGTCTTCCCTCTTACATTCCTTTCCAGATTACAGTACAGGTTTGTGGTCGGGACGTTCCTCAAATGTTGATAGATGAAGGTTCGTCTGTTAGTATTGTGTCCTCTATTGCTTGGCAAGCTTTGGGTTGTCCTCCCCTTGCACAGGTTACGTAGAATCGGTTATCTTTTAACAGAAGAACCAGTCAACCTTTAGGGACCCTTCCTCAGTTTCATTTAACTTTGGGAGGGAAAACTATCTTTATTGATGTCATGGTAGTCCAAGACCCCTTGGATTTTTCTTTGCTCCTTGGGTGAGATTATCTATGACATGAAGGCTATCGTGTCTACTCTTTTTCGTGTGACATCTTTCCCTCACGATGGATGGGTTGTGACTATTGATCAACTTTCATTCATTGACCCCACCTGGATTACCTCTATGAATGGTTCTTGTATGCAGACAGTATCACCCCTGCCACAGGTCAATTATGTGGCGTTGTCACCCATGGCTTCAACTTCTGATGACTTAGATCCAGTAGTTGACATGGATTTTTGATTTCAAGCTCATTAAAAAATGAAACCATATATGAGGATAGTTTTTTGCATCTCTGTAGCAACCTCGTTAAAAAATGAAACAGAGGTTATGAGCATAGTTCTTTTTTCTGTGTCAAGCTCGTTAAAAAATGAAATAGTTTTCCCCCTCTCTATTTGAGTCAAGTTCTTCATCTCGTATTTGAAGCTTCATTTCATTCTCCTTTGCAGTTGGATGAAACGAAGCTTGGGGGGGAATTTGCCTCAGCCTTTGGACTTCATGCTGAAGTTGAGCCACTAGTTTCTTAAGCTAGGGGCTAAGTACCAACCATCCATGCATTATGCGTTGGGAAGTTGCAAGCATAGTTTTCTATTGGTTCAAGCTTGTGTAAAAATGAAACCACTTACCTCAAGCATAGTTCCCTATGGTTCAAGCTTGTGTAAAAATGAAACCAGGTCCAAGCATAGTTTTGTTTAGTTTTTAAGCTTGTGTAAAAATTAAAATCTATCCCAAGCATAGTTTTGTTTTGTTTTAAATCTTGCGTAAAAATGAAAACAATCCTGAGCTTAGTCTTTGTTCTTTCTCATGCTCGTAAATACATGAGAATAAGTTACCGCGTTTAGTTTTTGTTCTTTCTCATGCTCGTAAATACATGAGAATGAAACCAAGTATACTTTTATCACTTTTTCGGACTCGTAAAGGTTATACGAAAAAGGAACCCCCTGGAGTTCCCTTTAAGTTCTTTTTAGACTCTCTAAACATGAAAAGATTGTCGAGCGACCTTGCTATTTTCACGCTCGATAAAGTATCTGAAGTAAGCATCTAGTGAGCGATAATTTTTCTCTTTTTCGGTCTCATCGAACTATTTTACGAAAAAGGAACTGAGAGAGTTCTCTTTTAAGTGTTTTTTCAAACTCTATAATCTTGAAAAACCTTCGAGTTTTCTATCTCTGGACTCGTTAAAAAAACATTGACAGACCCGTGATGGGACCGAACCACTCCTTCTTAGGGTTCGTTAAACATACTCCGGGGAACTCGTCTGAAGGATGAGCTTACATCAACAAGCATATGTTATCCTCCTCAAGCTTACATAAAAATAAAGAGGTACTCACCAGAAATGGTGGGGGGAAATTTGGGAAAGGGATATGTTTTCATCGTCGTATTAATTGGCAGTAAGTGTCGCTCTTGAACATGACACCCCCTATTCATCATTTGAAGCCAGTTTGGGAAATCCATTTGTCTCTCATTCGATGGATTACAAGGTCATTCCCTGTGTCGTCTTTGAGTCAATGCTTCCAAATCATTGGTCGTGTCGTTCATATGTTCAAGAGAAGTCCATCTAAAACCTATATTGAGTCGGCCATCTGCAGTTATCCATTCTCTCCATGTCGGCCTTCCCTATGTCCAAGTCCTACTCTGTTTCACTTTAAAAATCTGTTACTCATTTCGTGTCATTGATGGGGGATACATCAAGGCCCTCTTGTGATGATTTTTGTTCCATCGACTTCAGCTCATTATCCGGAATCAAGACTTAGAAATTACTTAGTACCTTGGAGCTTGCATGCCTCAATGGCAGGTTTCCTCACTTTCGATAGTGGGTTTACATCATTGACCCCTGATAGAAAGATTCCATCAGATGTTCCACTTCAAATCATTTATTCACACTCAATGGATTGTACTATAGTACCTTGGGAGTCATTGACATCAATGGTGATTTACCTCGCACTTGTTAACGGTTTCATCAATGACTGGTGATCAAGTGGTTTCTACCTTGTTCGACTTCAACACATGTAATCACATGGTTAGATTCGTACTTTGGGTGACGAGATTGAAGACCCTGGATATCATCTTTTTGATCCAGGTTGCGATGGAGTATGTATAATTTGTGACACATAGATCCACTGTGTATGTCTCGTGGCTATGTCGTCTTGATTTGAAATTTCTCACATAGATCCACAGTGTATTCTGGTGGCTATGCTATATTTTGACGGCATGGATCCACAGTGTATGATTGGTGGCCATGACCCATGTCTATAATGTCATCAGTCTGTGGTATGAGTATGAGAATGCCTACCTCAGAATTGATATATATGATATTCTGCAGATGCTTGGTTGTTCGCAGGTTTCCGATTAGATGTGCTCCTGGTTATCGACACACACATGCAACTTACAAAGTCTATCGGCTATCACTGGTTCCACCCTCATACTTCGGGGGTCATTTTGTTACCCATGATTTTGGTCATAATGATGATGTATTGATGATGGTGTACTTAGGCTCTTCATAAGAACTTTCTCCTGAGAAAAGTTACTTTCTTCTCTTTCCAGAAATATCATTTTTGAAGGAGGTTCACAGGCTACTAGTATATTTGCCTGCGAGAATGCATGATTCTCACAGGATGCTTTAAGCCAAGGTGCAAGAAGTTCGCACTGTGTTGAACTGCTAGGGTGCAAACTCTTTCTAAAGAAAGGAAAAATATGAATTCTCGATGCTTCTAGAAGGGAATCTTCTAAAAATATGAGATGGCATTCAAATGGTTATCCTAGTACTGGATTCCCTGATATTTTGGGATCATTCTTATCCAAGTAACTAATTCATTCTCTCCTATATATTGAGGTAATTCTCATGGAAAAGGTTAAGAAAAGAATCAAGATTCATTGGAGAATTGGTGAAAGAATTGTGTGAAGGATTGAAGCTTGAACAGTAGGCTAGGAAACTCCAGCAAGGATATCATAAGGGTTTTGATCTTCTTCATGCAAAGTGAGAAAGTGTGTGTGTCAGATCCAAGGGCCATCGAAAGGAAGTTTGTGACATCAAGGCCGGGGTTGTAATCTTTACTTTCCATCAATATGATACAGTAATATGTCCCTTTCCCATAAATCTATTTCCACTTTATTGTATAATTCCTTGATCATATACATAGATTGACTGTTGAATAGATTGTGCTTTCTTCACTTTGGTTGGTTTGTGTTGTCTTGGTCTTGACTACACGAGAGCACTGGAGCGAAGAGGGAGCAACAAAGACCATAGGAAGCGATAATAAGGTATGTTATTTGTTCTTGCCTCCTATTTAATTCAATGGTTAAGATCTAGGGAAAGAGTCATGTTCTGTCTTGCCTTGTTCTAGATCTAGGTGGATCTAGGGAGATCTGTTAGTGTCCGCACCTACCGGTTAATCCAATAACAAAATTGGTGACTCCGTTGGGGATCAATCCCATTTTCTTTATGCATTTTGGTGTTTTTCTGTGGCCATTTGTTATGTTTTCACTTTTCTCCTGTCCTATCAATCTTTGAGTCTTTAGGATATCCTGATAGACCCTCTGGGTCCAGAGGCCTTTTTCAATTTTTTCTTCATTTTCCAAAAATTTGACTAGTTTCAGAGGTTCTCGCATTGCACTTCACTGTAGCCTGCGAGGATCCACAGAGTTCACACTCTATATTTAGGTTTCACTGTGAGGTTCTGGCACCCTGCTCGAGGGTCACCTACGAGAATCAATGATTCTTGCACTGTGTAATATTGCCTGCCTGCGAACTCAATTTTTCAAAAAATTGGATTTGATTTTTGGCAGTTTTACCTGCCCAAATCAGTCTAGGTGCCTCATAAAAGTTTCTTGGACCAGTGATGGATGTCTTTCTTGTCTTCATTTGCGTGCATGAACAGTCTTAGGATTTCAAGGCTCTTCTTGTCAATTTTGTCTTGACTTTCGTTTCTTGACTTTTCTTGGTAAAACCATTCTCTCTGACTTCAGAATCTGAGTGTGTTTGATTAGTTAAGAACCGGTGATCGGTTGAAAGTTGAGTTTTCTTGGTCTTTATCATTTTCTTGTTGTTTTGAAAGATCACTTTCCTCATGCAATTGAAAAGACTAGTTTGGGTTTCTTTATTTTAAGAAAGTTCATTATTGCTTTTAGTGAAATTTTTGAAACAAAAAGATTTAATTTCTTGCTTTATATTAGATTGGGGGCATCCTTGCATTTGAAGTAGAGAAATTGCATGATTATTGGCATTTTTTGATCTTAAATTATGAAAAAATTTCCCCCTCATTGCCGGGGGGGGCATGAATCATGCATTGGTGTTCAATATCTTTTTCTCATTTCTTGAGAATCTTGATATTGATGAGTTTAATATATTTTGGGACATCGTGCATATGGGAATGATAAATGTTTTCTCCTTCTCGTAGCATAGCTTTCATCGAAATGAAAATATTGCATCTTCATCTCTTTGCATAACTTTCGAGTCGTTCAAAACACCATATTGTCCACGCCATCTTCCTTTTGAGTAACAATAGCCATAAAATGAAGTGCTTATAAAAATTGATTAGACATTTTTATATTTTTGGTAGCAAACCTACATTAGATTAGTTGTAGAACTTTGGAATAGGTGTGAAAGATAACTTTCCAAAGTTGCAAACAAACATAGAATCTTGAGTTAGGGAGAAGTTAAATCCACTTATTACATTTTGTCCTGGGAAGCCCTTCTAACACAAGGGTCAATCACGAGGTCACATTGAGATTGGCAGAGTTACTCACCCTGCTTTGTTGGTCTTGGTGTAGAGATTGCATGTATTACGGGGGTCACTTGAAGGTATACCCACAATGATGAGTGGAAGCCTCTCAAGTTGATTTCGGGCTAGATACCCTGCCCTTACGTGTGGATCGGACTGTCGACTGTCCCCCCAGGCTTTTTTATTGTCAGTGGTAACCTTAGTGGCCTATCTCTTTAGGTTCTTACCCGAGGTGACTGTGGAGGGGAAAGTCTTCACGGTACCTGGAATTGACGTTGACCAAACTCACTTGGGCTCCTTGGAGGGTATACCCACGATTATGTGTGGGAGCTTGCACCAGGGTGTAAGTCCGTTAAGCAGGTCATCAACGTAACATTTCCACCCGCTCTATCTCAGCCCCATCTTACTTTGTTCCCGCGACGTTGGATTTCATCACCAACTAGTGTGCTCATTGTGAGAAGGTTTTATTTGTTTGCTTGCTTCCTAGATTTTTAGCGTGTGTTATTTGTTTACCCTAGTGGACTCTATATTGGGTTTTTGTTTTTCATGGCGTCAATTCCCGAAATGACCAATGAAGGAACCTCTGCTCCAGGGGAACCTTTTGTTTTTCCTTCTTATTGAAACATTGGTCCTCCTCACATCGCTACTTTGAGCCTTCCAGGTCTCACTATTGGATTACCGGTATGGTTGTTTTCCACTCAGGTAATCTCGAATGCAGTTAGTGCTTCATTCACAAGCATTTCCCCCCAAGAGCATCAACCTCATGTTGATCCTTCACCTTCTTCACCAGTAAGGTCTTCTTCACCTTCTTCACTTGCAATGTCGCCTTCCATTTCATCTTCTTCGTCGGGTGAAAGTTTTGAAGCTAGTAACCTGGTGAATAAGAAGAAGAAGAAAAGGAAGAATAAGAAGAAGAAAATTAAGCAAGGATACAAACTTCTGACCACTGTCAAACATGTTGGAAAACAACCAGTTACTGTTACTTGTGCTGGGAGTGTTGATGATGTCAAGATCACCAAAAAACCCGTAAGCCCAAGTACCCTTGCAGGCTTTGTAAGGGTAGCCATCTTCTTAAGGATTGCCCTGGTCTACCCAAAGTTATGGAAGCATGGTCTACATCTCCTTTCCATCCCATGTCGTTAGCCTCTGAAAAACATGCTGACGACCCCCCATCAACTAGTCACGATACCGTTAGGAAGAAGAAAAGTAGAGTCAAGTTCCCATGCATGTTATGCAAAGGGATTCATCTCACTCACCTTTGCCCTTGTATGGACAAAGCCTCTAAATTACTGGAAGACATGACTATTTCACAACCTCAAATTCCAGCTGCTTACTGTAAGCTTTCTCTCAACCCACCTGTAGTTGATGGAATGATCACTCCGGTCCCTTCACCGGTCAATCCTATTGATCATGTCGTCAATTTGGTCACATCCTTAGTTGAACCAATTGACAAAGTGGTTGATCCGATACAATCCTCGGTCAATCCTGCTCTCCCCTTAGAGAGTGAAACTAAAACGATTGATCCGATACCATCCTCGGTCAACCCCACTCTCCCGTTAGAGAGTGAAACCCAAGTACTCATGGCTGGTGAACGCCGAAAGGCCGAAAGACTGGTGAACACCGAAAGGCTTAAGGCTGGTAAACCGCGCGTTGGATGAAACGAATCTTGGGGGGGCATTTTCCTCAGCCTTTGGACTTCATGCTGAAGTTGAGCCGCTAGTTTCTTAAGCTAGGGGCTAAGTACCAACCATCCATGCGTTATGCGTTGGGAAGTTGCAAGCATAGTTTTCTATTGGTTCAAGCTTGTGTAAAAATGAAACCACTTACCTCAAGCATAGTTCCCTCTGGTTCAAGCTTGTGTAAAAATGAAACCAGGTCCAAGCATAGTTTTGTTTAGTTTTTAAGCTTGTGTAAAAATTAAAATCTATCCCAAGCATAGTTTTGTTTTGTTTTAAAGCTTGCGTAAAAATGAAAACAATCCCGAGCTTAGTCTTTGTTCTTTCTCATGCTCGTAAATACATGAGAATAAGTTACCGAGTTTAGTCTTTGTTCTTTCTCATGCTCGTAAATACATGAGAATGAAACCGAGTATGCTTTTATCACTTTTTCGGACTCATAAAAGTTATACAAAAAAGGAACCCCCTGGAGTTCCCTTTAAGCTCTTTTTAAACTCTCTAAACATGAAAAGATTGCCGAGCGACCTTGCTATTTTCACGCTCGATAAAGTATCTGAAGTAAGCATCTGTTGAGCGATAATTTATCTCTTTTTCGGTCTCATTGGACTATTTTACAAAAAAGGAACTGAGAGGGTTCTCTTTTAAGTGTTTTTCCAAACTCTATAATCTTGAAAAACCTTCGAGTTTTCTATCTCTGGACTCGTTAAACAAACATTGACAGACCCGTGATGGGACCGAACCACTCCTTCTTAGGGTTCGTTAAACATACTCCAAGGGACTCGTCTGAAGGATGAGCTTACATCAACAAGCATATGTTATCCTCCTCAATCTTGCGTAAAAATAAAGAGGTACTCGCCATAAATGGTGGGGGAAATATTTTGAAAGGGATATTTTTTCATCGTCGTATTAATTGGTAGTAAGTGTCGCTCTTGAACATGACACCCCCTATTCATCATTTGAAGCCAGTTTGGGAAATCCATTTGTCTCTCATTCAATGGATTACAAGGTCATTCCCTGTGTCATCTTTGAGTCAATGCTGCCAAATCATTGGTCGTGTCGTTCATATGTTCAAGAGAAGTCCATCTGAAACCTATATTGAGTCGGCCATCTGCAGTTCGACTTCAACTCATTTATTCACACTCGATGGATTGTACTATAGTACCTTGGGATTCATTGACATCAATGGTGATTTCCCTCACACTTGTTAATGGTTTCATCAATGACCGGTAATAAAGTGGTTTCTACCATGTTCGACTTCAACACATGTAATCACATGGTTAGATTCGTACTTTGGGTGACGATATTGAAGACCCTGGATATCATCTTTGTGATCTAGGTTGCGATGGAGTATGTATAATTTGCAACACATAGATCCACTGTGTATGTCTCGTGGCTATGTCATCTTGATTTGAAATTTCTCGCATAGATCCACAGTGTATTCTGGTGGCTATGCTATATTTTGACGTCATGGATCCACAGTGTATGATTGGTGGCCATGACCCATGTCTATAATGTCATCAGTCTGTGGTCTGAGTATGGGAATGCCTACCTCAAAATTGATATATATGATATTCTACAGATGCTTGGTTGATCGCAGGTTTCCGATTAGATGTGCTCCCGGTTCTCGACACACACATGCAACTTACAAAGTATATCGGTTGTCACTGGTTCCACCCTCATATTTTGGGGGGCATTCTGTTACCCATGATTTTGGTCATCATGATGATGTATTGATGATGGTGTACTTAGGCTCTTCATAAGAACTTTCTCCTGAGAAAAGTTACTTTCTTCTCTTTCCAGAAATATCATTTTTGAAGGAGGTTCGCAGGCTGTTAGTATATTTTCCTACGAGAATGCATGATTCTCACAGGCTGCTTTAAGCCAAGGTGAGAGAAGTTCACACTGTGTTGAACTGCTAGGGTGCGAACTCTTTCTAAAGCAAGGAAAAAGATGAATTCTCGATGCTTCTAGAAGGGAATCTTATAGAAAGATGAGATGGCATTCGAATGGTTATCCTAGTACTGGATTCCTTGATATTTTGGGATCATTCTTATCCAAGTAACTAATTCATTCTCTCCTATATATTGAGGGAATTCTCATGGAAAAGGTTAAGCAAAGAAGCAAGATTCATTGGAGAATTGGTGAAAGAATTGTGTGAAGGATTGAATCTTGAACAACAAGCTAGGAAACTCCAGCAAGGATATCATAAGGGTTTTGATCTTCTTCATGCAAAGTGAGCAAGTGTGTGTGTCGGAGCCAAGGGCCATCGAAAGGAAGTTTGTGACATCAAGGCCCAGGTTGTAATCTTTACTTTCCATCAATATGATACAGTAATATGTCCCTTTCCCATAAATCTATTTGCACTTTATTGTATAATTCCTTGATCATATACATAGATTGATTGTTGAATAGATTGTGATTTCTTCACTTTGGTTGGTTTGTGTTGTCTTGGTCTTGACTGCACGAGAGAACTGGAGCGAAGCAGGAGAAACAAATACCATAGGAAGCGATAATAAGGTATGGTATTTGTTCTTTCCTCCTATTTAATTCAATGGTTAAGATCTAGGGAAAGAGTCATGTTCCATCTTGCTTTGTTCTAGATCCAGGTGGATCTAGGGAGATCTGTTAGTTTCTGCACCTACCGATTAATCCAATAACAAATTCGACAATGATTGTATTCGTGATGAAGAAACACAAGTGAACATTATGCCAGAAAGAACTTGGGAAGCTATAGGAAAACCTGCCATGATCCCTTCCCTATGAGGGACAAGTTTATTCAGAGGAAAGCTAGTAAACCTATGTGGAAGGCTCACCTGGATACCTATGACTGTCAATGGACCTTTGACAGAGGAAGAATTTGAGATTATTAAATTTGTTGAAGACAACGCCCCATTTACCATGCTCATAGGAAAACCTTGGATTGATAGAGAACAAGCCAGACAAAAGGTGGAAGAATAAGTTTTGGAACAGAAGAAGCAAGAATTAAAAGACTTTATGACCAGAAGGATCGCACACTTGATTGAAGAACATAAGAGAATATTGCAGGTATTTAATACTAGCAACTTCGATGTCAAGGCTAAGAGAACACTAGAGGATCTGCAGAATATTGAGTTACCTATTTTTGATACAGAAGAAGTATTATCTAGGAACCCTAGGAAAGAATTTCAACAATGCGAAGTAACTAATACCACAAAAGATAAGCATCAGAATGGTAAAAGAATTACTGAGACGAAGCTCACTGGGAAGAAGGATAGAAAGTTAAGAAATAAAAGGGCTAATACTGTAAGGTTACAAGAGGTTCTAGAGGATACTTCGCAGAAAGAAAAATTGCAAAATTGGAGCTTTATCGAGATATCAGAATAATGACATAGAGTACTTCACCATGACAAAGCAATATAGTCGTTGGGGCCAATAATATCCGTTCAAATTCCTCTTTGAACGAGCATAAAAGAAATAAAGTTTTGTCATCCAACCATTGAAACGAGCCATAGCAGGTCGAACAGGAGTTAATGAAGGATCATAACCATTGTCAGCAAACCGTTGTTAAGTTTCCCTACTTATTCCATCGTGCCATGCCCCGAGAATACTTTTTTCTAAGTGAGAATTTGAGAACGAAACCTGATATTAATTCACCCTGAGATCATTGCATTGTTCCCATACTATTCACTGTAGTCTCTGAATTCCTTTTGCACCCGTGCTAGATGACCCAAGCTTGTATTTCAGACGAGCTCAGCGCTGCTGAGAAAGTAGTTGAAGAATTTTTAATTGACTTAATGACTTAGAGAGTCATGTCAGAGAGAGGAGTGTCTATAGGTGTACATGCATTGTCCTCAGGAGCATTGCTAGCTTCCCCCTCCACTGCTAGATAAGGACCATCTTGACCAACTTCGAAAAGATGATCTAAGCTCAAAAATGGCTTCACCACTATGAATATGATCCCAATTATATTTCCTAAGTATATCCCACCACTAAGAAGTAGAGTGAATCAAGACATTGTACCCAGAGACTTTGACTATTCTTTGGTCATTATGTACCTCTCGAAAGTGGTGCACGCAGTTCGTGATAACTAGGATAAGCTCACAACGCTGAAATTTAGTGATTTTAACCTTGGAGATCACAAAGTTTACAGTATTAGAACATAAATCATGCAAGGAGGTAATCACTACAACTCATTCATAGCTCATGAATCTCCCGATATTCAACAACCATTGATCTTCAACACCTTTAATTCTATTCAAGAAAAATGACAAGAATAAATGACAATGAAAAAACAAAAAGTCTGATAAACAATTTAAGTGAATATCTAATGGTAGAAAAACTAATTACAATAGGTCTTCAGGCTTACAATTAAGCAACTAGGTTGCTCCTCCATCTCTCTCCAGCCTTTCTTGGCTCATGAATCCAACCCCACTCTACTCTTGTACCATGAAACATATATCACTATAGATCCTTTTCAGCTCACAAATTCGAACTCCAACCCCTTTCTCAAAATAGAAATAGTTACAAACAAAGAATGAGACATTTTAACTGATTTCCTGCTTTTCAGGAGGCAAAATTATGAAAAATAGGCTTCAAAATGCCACTTGTAATTTTCAAACTATAACAACTGTGCAAAATATGAGAATTGTTTTTGTAGATAAGATCATTATAAAGAAAACCCTCTCTAGGTTTCTTGAAATTCATCTCCCACTGGCTGTAATACATGTTGCAAAAACATGTCTCAAACATGAAATCATTAAAACTGAAAAAATAGGGCTCAAATATTCCTTCGAATCTCCCATTCTATGATACCTGTGTGAAAAATTAAAGAGTTTAAAGTTCTTGGGTATGTTATTGACAATAGCCTCCTTTGGATTTCTAAAATTCATCCCGGTTCACCCTAAAATCCTCCTGGAACTCAACTGGTCAAAAATACCAGTTCAATAGTCTTAGAACAAAGTTTTCGTAGCACATTCTGTAGCACATTTTGTAGTGCATTTCATAGAACCTGTCTAAATTCACAGTTCCTGAGCCAATTTGTAGCTCCAAAGGAAAATCAAGTAGCCAAACCCTTCCTAACCTCCAAACAAGAAAAAAAATCTCATGGAGTACTTAATGGCTATGAGGCTGATGCTAGTAATTTTGAATTTTCAATAGGATGCTTGCAACCTATCCAGCCTACAACCCTCTTCCTTAACTAGTTTGCAGCACCAGTTCGCAATGCCAACTCAAATATAGCTTGCATACTCCAAGGAGGATGTTATTTGATGGTATGACATAATACCGGGCTAGATGGTTAAATGTAGGCTCTGAAAACCATAAATCCTCCTTTACATGATCAATTGTATGTGTTAACATCTGGCTCCATAGGGGATGTAGACCTCCCTGTGAGGCTCCAAGAACCTAGTAGTTCCAGTTTCCTTATCCATTGGGCTATGGAGTCATCTGGCCTTTACAACCAATCCTTTGCAAACCTTCAATATATGATATTTACTTTCTTTCATATCTTGATAGATTGAGAGAAACTCTGCTTATTTATTGAAAAATGAAAAAAAATACTTAGATACTGAGATTATTCATGCACACTCCTACTCTAATAAAATGTATGATGTTGTCTCAAGTAAATTCATGTTTCCAATGTAAACATACAAGTAACTTCATGATTGAAAGAATCCTCGTTCTACCACTGATTAGAAGATAGTAACAAAAACATAATCGTAGCCATAAAAACTCCTTCAGGAAATCATTCTCACCCACAAGTGCTAGTGATATGATAAAATATGAAAACTTTAGAGAATTTGAAAGATATAACTCTAGTAATACTACCACTGGATCTTTAAAACCAAGATCAAAATCATACTTACAATCTTGTTGCTGTTCCATCTTGAAAATAAATGGTCTCTACAAATTCAGTTCCTCATGATTGTTGAAAATTCATTTTGTCTGCAAATCTGAAATTTGTGGGCTACCTTCACTGATTTCAAGTGCTATTTGACCAAAATACATCTGATCCTCATGTTTTATAGCTAGAGAAATCAAATCTTCATATTTATAACAATAAAAAATAATTGTTGCAGGAAAACATTCAGCGTCTTCATTATTCATTTCTATTTCATGTTTGTTGGAAAACATATAATCTTGAAGAGAATTATAAAATTGATGAAGATTGTGAGGTAAATTTTATTCTCTATCTATATCTCCAATCTCATCATGCAATTCATATTTCTCACAACAATATTCAAATAAAAACTCATTTGAAAAATAGCTTTTACAGTGTTTCTTGAATACTGTGTGGAAATCCTTCAAGGATGAAATGTTGGAAGGAGGTAATGAGAAATATCATTGATGTGCATCACCATCCAATGAGTGCATGAAAATATTCATACGAACATCCTCATGATGTAGATATAATTGATCCATGCACTCATGAAACTTGATGAGGTGATCTAATGGATTATCCTCCTTCCTCTCTCTAAATATAGGCAGAAAATATCCCCATTCTGACATATGAGGTATTGGATTTGGGAAACCAGGAATAGAAAAAAAGTTAAGAGGTGAAAACCTCCAAGACAATACAAAAGAAAATTCCTTTGACATCTTAATATTGTTGTGGAGTCACTTATGGATTTGTCCTTCAAGGAGTCGCTAGGTAGATGATTACAGTCAACATTAGTGTCCCTCTCTTATCTACCATCAAGAGTTGGATCTATGTCATTCTCTCAGGGAAGATCACTTCACAATTGTCTCCCAAGCAATGACGCCAAAAATGTTAGCACTGAGAGTCACACTCAGAATTCTAGAGGATAATACCAGTACCCATAAAATGGGTTTGTAAAAGTATATTTATGATGGAGTGTCAAATGGACAAAACTCAGCATAGCAATGTTCAAACACAGAAATTTCTAGGAAAGAATGCATAAGAAAATGAGGTTTTGGATAACTTTAGTCAGTGATTTAAAGATAAATGTGAGTATATGGAAGACTTACTAGGAAGGATGAATAAGTCTACTACTAGAATCAAGCCTTACTAGTAGACACATGAAGAAAAGGATCAGACATAAGAACTTCTTGATCTAAAACCTTAAAACATTGATAAAAATTAAAACAACATCATAATCAAACATACATTACAAAACAACTATAACATCTCAATTGAATCATTCTATAATGAGAAACTAGATTAAGAAAGAAGTAATATAATGAAAGGAATATGAATTCTATTAATAAAAATGTCTCATATCTCACACATAAAACCAAAGTATGGCTCTGTCTTATCAAAACATTACAGCAGGGAGTCTATGCTCAACCATCTGAACTTGGAAAAAAATTTAAATTAAATTTAAAGAGTGGATCAGCAAAGAAAACAAAAGAGGGAAACATTCTGACTATAGATCAGTGGTCTACCATTGGGCATGGAGTGAACACCACTCTACAAATCAAAGGCACTCAAGATGACTATCATACCAAAAGAGTTATAATTGATGGATGAAGGTATAAGGAAGATAAAATAAAGAAGAAAAATCATTAAGCAAAGATCCTCTCTTCTAAAATTAGCCAAATATTATTATAACATAAATCATGCAAAGAGGCAATCACTACAACTCATTCACAACTATGAATCTCTTTCTCATCAACAAGCATTGATATTCAACACTTGTAATTCTATTCAAGAAAAATGACAAGAAGGAATGACAATGAAAGAACACAAAGTCTGATAAACAATTTAAGTGAATCTCTAATGGTAGAAAATCTAATTACAACAGGCCCTCAGGCTTACAATTGAGAAACTAGATTGCTCCTCTAGTTCTCTCCAGCCTCTCTTGGCTGATGAATCCTGTTGGATAACTAAGAAGGGGGGTGAATCAGTAATAACATAATTATAATCCTTTTTCTCCAAATAATGTTATATCAATGTAGAATTATTATCCAATAATGAGCAATAAGAAATGAAAAATCACACACATACACAGTACACCAGTGTTTTACATGGAAACCCAAATCGGGAGAAAAGCACATAATTCTTTATCTTATATGTCTTGAAGAATTACATTCATTAGAAGCACCAACTTCCTTCGTTTTCCAGCTTCAATTGGAAGGAGGCTCCAACCCCCTAGTTTCTCAGGCTACAACCTGAGGGAATCTCCAACGCCCCAATTCTCTGGCTACAACTAGAAGGAGGTTACAACCCCCTATGTTCTCTGGTTACAATGAGAAGGTGGCTACAACCACCTATCATTGCCCCGTCCAACCACCTTGAAGTAGAAGTATAATTATGGAACCACTTTCACACTATCACTGTGAGATATACCGCTGTAAAAATGTACCAATAAACTTGCACCATACATCAACCTGTACCTCAACCTGTAATCAACATGTACCATAAACAAGTGCACCAACCTGTACCAAACAATATGTAATCAAACTGTACCATAAACAAGTGCAAAAAACAATTACCAAGTATGTACCAATCATGTGTCAAGTACTCATCAACTATGACTCATCAATATGTACCAACAACATCAACTATACACCTCATGTATGTGCCAACTCATCAACTACTTGTCTCAACCCTGTACCCAACTTGTACCTCAACCAAAATCCCTTATCAATTTAATAATCCAAATATGATTTGAAACTCTGTAATAGACCTGGTGTATATGATCACATACCTGCAAACCTTCCTTAACTTTAACAACAAGAGACTAGCATTTTCATCAAACGTTTCTTTAGTCTCACAAGACTAGTTTTGGATTAGTCAACAACCCTAACTTGAAATAATCATAACTTTGTACCTGTAACGAATTAATATCTAAAACTAATAAAAAATGTTCTTCAGTGTTTTTAATGCAATTCATCTAGGTTTCACTACTTGGAACCTCTCAGAAAAGGAGTTATGGAAAAAATGGCACACCTTGTTGAATTCTGGCTTATTCTAGAGAGAGACCTTGTAGAGCGTGCCCCGCACAAAATATTTGTTGAATTGATCTGAAAATTTTACACAGCATACTAAATACTGTAATATAACCAAAACATTTTTTCTTTCTTAATTTGGATATGTTATAAAGACGTTATGGTGTTTTTACCTGAAACACCTGTTTTTGACTAGTTTCAGGACTAGCCACAAACCCTATTTTCCACAGAGTGTAACTCCAAAAATGAAACGACCCACAAGATGAATATTTTACCAAAGATACTTGTATATGTTTTCTCATTGGCTTAGAAATTTCAAGGTCTGAATCATTCTATAAAATGTTTTTTTGCGAAAATGGTGAGATGAACTGAAAAAAAACATACCTTAGAAAGCATCATCAAAATTTTTTAACCTTCCTTGAATTCCGGCCTTATTTTCTTCACTTTCCTTAGTTACCTCATACACCTACAGGTATTCAATATTCTCAAGTGTGTCTTGAATGAGAGAGCCTTGCCTCTTATTTATACTCTCCAATTAGCTTCCTTAAAAACATCTTCTAGGTCACTTTGCCCACTTTCCTTATTTTAGGGTTAACCCACTTCTAATTTCTCCATTAAATTTATTATTGAATTAATTTATTTTGTATTAA
>ML789974.1:939649-960383 GCA_009831015.1 Picea engelmannii | reverse complement strand
GAGAGAGAGAGAGGCACATTCTTGGGAGAGGACTTTATGTATTTGTTTGAGTTATCTCTTGGCATTGTATTGGCTATCTATAATAAGGAATTTTTGTTGGGTTTTATCCCCCGTGAGGGTTTCCCAGGATAAATGATGTGTCTCTTGTGATTGTGTATTTCTCAGTGATCCTATCTTATTCTATTGTTATCTAGTGAAATGCAAAGAACTCTAATAATAGCTTAAACCTTAACAAATGGTACTCAAGAAAGAGGGCTCATGGTGTATGTGTCCAGATTATAGAGAGCTCAACAAGATCGCTATTAAAGATAAGTTTCTCATTCCCATAATTGATGAATTGTTAGATGAACTACATGGAGAAATCTATTTCACAAAGTTGTATCTTCGTTCAAGGAATCACCAGATTAGAATGAAGGAAGAAGATATCCCAAAAACAACATTCCAAACTCATGAAGGCCATTATGAATTTTTGGTCATGCCTTTTGGCCTTACGAATACACCTTCCACATTTCAAGGGTTAATGAATTCCATTTTCAAGCCCTTCCTTCGAAAATTTTCTTTACTATTTTTTGACAATATACTAATCTATAGCAAGTCTTGGGAGGATCATGTGTGATATGTTGACAAGGTGCTACAACTACTAAAGGAGAAACAACTATATGCCAAACCATTCAAATGTTTCTTTGGGGTGAAGGAGGTAGAGTATTTGGGTCACATTGTATCTCATGAAGGTTTCAAGGTAGACCCTAACAAGATTAAGGTCATGATGGATTGGTCAATTCTCAAAACATTGAATAATCTTAGAGGATTTGTGGGTTTGACAAGTTACTACTGCAATTTTGTTTGGAACTATGGAAGAATAGAAGCACCTTTAACAACATTAACCAAGAAGGATGCATTTCCATGGACTCCAGAGGAAACTCAAGCTTTTGAACAACCTAAAGAGGCGATGTGAAAAGCTCATGTCTTGACCACACCAGACTTCACAAAAATATTTATTGTGGAATGTGATGCCTCGGGAAATGGAATTGGTGTTGTTCTAATGAAAGAAGAAAGGCCCCTTTCTTTTGAAAGTCGACCACTCAAGGGAAAGGACATGAAAAAACCCATTTATGAGAAGGAAATGATGGCAATACTACATGCATTGAAGAAATGGCGCCATTGCCTAATAGGTAGGCACTTCAAGGTCAAAACAGATCATGATAGTCTTAAATACTTCTTGGAACAAAGACTATCTTCAGAAGAACAACAAAAATGGGTGACCAAGATGTTGGGTTATGATTTTGAAATCATCTATAAAAAAGGAAAGAAAAATGTTTTGGAAGATGCACTCTCAAGAAAGGATGAAGATGTTGATGCCTTTATATGTGTTATCTCGATCATCCAACCCGATTGGATAATAGAAGCGAGGGATGAATGGAAGAATGACGAAAATGTGTGGACTCTCGTTAAAAGGTTGCAGCAGGATTCCAGTGCATCAGACACATTTACATGGAAAAATGACTCATTGTGGTACAAATATCGCTTATATTTATGTAATAACTCCCAACTAAAACAATAGGTACTATTGGAATTGCAAACCTCTATGATATGAGGGCAATTGGGATTTTTGAAAACATACCATAGGGTCAAGAAGGATTTTTTTGGGGGATGGCCTTAAAACTGATGTTCAAAGGTTTGTGGTAAAATGTTTGGTTTGCCAATAAAATAAGGTTGAAACAATTAATACCCCATGTCTTTTACAACCATTGTCCATCCTGATTCATCATTGGGGGGAGGTTTCCATGGATTTCATCACAGGGTTAACGAAGTCTAAAGGAAAGAGTGACATCATGGTGATTTTTGATAGACTGAACAAGTACGTAGAATTTTGTGCACTCTCTCATCCTTTCAAAGCAAACACAGTTGCCATATCATTCATGGAGACAATTCAAAATCTACATGGAAGCCCAAAGATTATTGTAAGTGACAGAGATCCCATCTTCACTTGACATTTTTGGACAGAATTATTTTCTTATTTGGGTACTCAATTGGCTCATAGCTCATCCTAGCATCCTCAATCTAATGGACAAACCAATATAGTGAACAAATTTATCGAAGGATACCTTCATTTCTTTGTCTCTGATAAAAAAACACAATGGTTCAAATGGTTACCCTTGGCAAAATGGTGGTATAACACTTCCTTTCATACTGTAGCAAAAATGACACCATTTATGGCACTCTATGGATACCACCCACCTTCCATCACTTCTTATCTAAAATAAAAAATCTAAGGTTCAAGCAGTGGAAGATCACATCAAGCATCAACAACAAGTTCTCCAACTATTAAAGGACAGCCTGACCATGGCACAAAATCGCATGAAACAACAAGCAAATCAGCATCGTAATGAAAGGAGTTTTGAAGTAGTGGATTGGGTATTTTTAAAACTACAACCATACAAACATATGTCTCTCAAGAAAGCTAAGAAGTATAATAAATTATCACCAAAGTATTATGGCCTTATAAGGTGTTGCAAAATATTGGTACTATGACATAAAAATTGGAGTTGCCTGCATCTTCACGAGTACACCCAGTTTTCTATGTTCCATACTTAAAGAAGGTTATAGGTGACAAGATCCCAGTTCAAATTGTATTGCCAAAACTTGATGAGAAAGTAAAAATCATATTGGAGCCTGAAGCTATCACTGACACAAGAATTCACCAGCTTGGGAATAGATCCATTTCAGAGTATCTCATTAAATGGAGGAAACTACCTGCTGAAGATTCCACTTGGGAAGATGAGATTTTTATATAGAAGCATCTAGAATTACTCAAGTGTTGTGGAAAACACTTGTCTGAAGGGGAGGGGCATGGTAATCCCTAAATATTGGCACATTACCCCTTAATTGGGGCATATTACATTAGTAATGTTATTTTATTTATGTCGGGTTGGGTCCATTAGTTGTAATTGTACCTCATAGTCTCCTATATATACCAAGGAGACCTTTTAATTTGGAAATTTATATGGTGTATAAGGAGGTTTCCCCCTCGAAGAGGCTTATTATCTGAAATTATATCTTTTTCAAGGCATTGAGTACTCATTATGAGGTTTTTTTATGCTATTTGGATATTTGGTTCTTAACATTATTGTGTCAAATTATCTTCCCATCTCTTTTCGTCGATAACTTTTCAATCACCTTGATTGTATTCTTTATGACCTTGATTTTATTTTTTATGATTATATAAGCATGTGTCCATTAACTAGAATTTGAATTGTGTTCACATAGTGTAATGAATGGAAAATGTGCTAACCATTTCAATGTTGAAAAGAAGATAATCTTATCCTACTAATGAATTAATATTGACTCAAAAAATTAAACATATACCTACCTAAGACATCCTAATTTAAATTGGATAGGGAGTCTCTTCCATAAGTTCTACCCTTCGTTCTAGGTTGCTTGATGATTTCATGGTGCCAATTATGCACTAAACTCAACATTTTTTATATAATTTTTTAAGGTAAAGTAAATTTTTTTTAATTTATTTATTTTTTCTAAATATCAATTATATAGATCATTTTAAAATAAATTAAATTTTTAAGAAAAATCTTAAATTTTAAAATCAAAATGTCCATTAATTAAATAAAATTAAACTCATTACAAAAATTTTATTGAAAAAAAAAACCTCCCATCAAAAAATAAGTTGTCAGCTTTTCTTGTTTTTTTTCAAGGTAAGAAATCACATAATCCGAAGAGAAGAAATACAATGTGATCACCCAAAGTAAAGGAGATTGTCAAGTGGGGCTTAATGAGGTGTAATATCATCTTAATTGCAACATCTTCATGGTTTCAGTTAACAACATTAATATGAAAACTTCCCTCAAATTACTTTGACATTTACATTAGCCCATTTAGGAGTTATGCTAGTATATAGCAATGAATATAACTATCTTAAATATCATATAACTAAGAAAAATATTATATATAACAACAAATATAATAATATTATATAACTAAATTTAGGAAATATCATTAACACTTCTAACTTATTATAACATGACATTATATCCCCCGGATGGGGTGACACCTGGTGCACACACGTCACATGGCATACTGGCAACTAGGGAAGTTAAATCCCCTCGTCACCACCCTCCTCCTCTGTCTAGTCAAGATGCATAACATTCATAGTAGGCAGAGCTCACTGCATCGAGATAGATCATCATTCTTAATGGCGACTCGATTTTTTCCCTTTTGTACACGTACGAAGAAGCAAGGTTGCATTAACCTGGCATTCATGGCTACCCAAGCCATCACTTTCTCCATCATTATGTTGATTTCTCCTTTTTGTGGCTTTTATCTCCAACAATTGTCTTTAGTTTTTCATCCTCCCCTTGTTGTTATGCTCCGAGCTTGTATAGCCTTTGTAACTCTCCTTCTAGAAATTATTCACACCTTTGTCCTCCCCTCTGTCATCCCCCCCTACACTTTTCCTTGCCATGCCTTGTGAGAGAGGCAAGTCTCGACACAGTCTGCCCTACTATAGTCAAGTAGGTAGGCATAAGTGCACAGGACCGACCTCTCTCTCTCCCCTTCCAGGAAGTAGCTCGGGTCGCTCTCCCCGCTCTAGTCAAAACTGGTGTGAGGATGCTCAAACTAAGTTTGATATGTCTAATTCAGATCATTTCTATGGAGGTTTCATAGTGGAGGAGGAGATTCCTCCTAATTTGGAGGAAATTCTGCCTAATTTGCAGAACACCACCATGGAGCAGCGGCCATCTACAGGTACCAGTATCACTTTGAATTCCCCTGATCCAGCCATGATAGTTTGTATAGTTGAAGAGGAAATTCCTCCTCTGATGAAATATTACAGTAATAATTCTTCCAATGACGAGGACCCAGGAATAAAGTGGGGTGATCACTAGAGCGAGGAAGAAACCCATAGAGAGACATACACAGAAGAGCAAGTTCACCCAACTTTAGGAAGCCATGGCCCACTTAGATCTTATAGGCTCATGGAAGACCACTTGGTATTGATTTTTGAGATGTGAAGGGACTTGGTTGAGCAACTACATAATCAACATATCCTTAGCAAGTGCCTAGACATCATGTTTGAATCCTTGTCAAGCGAGTCTGCGAAAATTCGTTACCCTACTTGTTGTGAGCCATACGCCTTCAAAATCCGTTAGGATGGATGCCCGGGTTTGCCTCATGTCTAGTCTCCTTACTGTTAATATCTCTAGTTTTAGCTATATGTTTTTTGTGGAAATCAAACTCTGGTTCATTAGTTTATCTGGGAACATAGTCAACCACCTATTCTAGTTTCCATGCATGTGGAAGAATAGGTGGCAAGTCCCCTTGTTTTTTCAGACAGGTGTCACTTTTTGGTCTTTGAACAATAATATCCACATGTTCTGGTTTCCACTTATGTGGCAGAACAGGTGGTGAGTTTTGGTGTATCATCGGACATGTGTAGCTTTTGTTAGCTCAAGGTAATACAAACTTTTTTATTTACAAAAAAATAACATGAAATTATATATAAATATAATTGCATATAACAATAAATATAACTTACTTATATATTATATTATACCACAATGAATATAAATAACTTATATAATATATTATATAAGTAATGAATATGTTATATAAAAATGAATATAACTAACAAATATATTATATATAACAATAAATATAGTAATATTATAATAATATAATATATAATTATATATGTGTGTGATGGTGGTTAACGTCCATTGATATTAACATCAAATTATATATATATTGTCTGTGTAAGAATATAAACTTTTAATTTTTATATGGCAACTCTATACTAACCCAATTTATTTAGCAACTATTATTAATGGGACAACCTAGATTCAATCTCACAAGATAATACCTCTAACTTAGTGTGATGTAGCATATGCATTTACTGTTTTAATATTTTCCTTAAAAGGTCCATTTTAGACCCTAAATTTACTCTATCAAATTATCTATAATAACAAATTAATATATAACTAACATCAAATTATATATAACCATCTTAGATCCATCTTAACTCCAAATATATCATGCTACTAGAGGCATCAAATCCCTTGAGTTGCAAATATTTCATCAAGTGTTTTTCCTTAAAAAAAAGTTTTGCACCTCAAGGGATGATTTGATGCCTCTCGGCTCATGATAGATCCGGAGTTAAGATGGATTTACACTCATTCTTTGTGTGTGTGTGTGTGTGTGTGTGTGTGTGTGTGTGTGTGAGAGAGAGAGAGAGAGAGGTTTCAACTCAAGAATGCACCATTCAAATGTTTTAACCATAAGAAAACTTTTCTATTTTAAATATATATATATATATATATATATATATGAAAAATATTTTATTTATCGCACACATTCCATGTTAAAATATTTTTTTGTTATTAATATTATTTAAAATTCCACATGTAAGCTCCATATTAAACATTGAAGGAATTACAAATCTCCCTCACTAAGTTCAAATCCAAAGGGGGGTAGGGTATGTATACCTCTGTAGACTTTACTAGTCAAATCATTTTGCAAAGGCGGTCTCATACACCAATTTGGTGTCTCCCTAAAAATGAGTAAAAAGAACCAAAGAACCTATCATTTGAATAATGATTTTTTCTCTTACTGAAGGTGGATATTGAAATATTTTATGTATGGCCAACATTGAAATATTCTTTGTTGTTAATAAAAATTTCAAATGCCACGTGTCAACTCCATATTGAGTACAGAAGGAATTACACATCTCCCTCATACTGGGTTGTATAAAGCGCCTTTCGGGGAAATTATGTGTGTGTGTGTGTGTGATGAAGATGATGATGATTAACATTCAATAAGACCAATTAGTCTATCGGACTTTAATAACGTAAGAGATTACTTTGATTTCTTTAAAATCATATTTCTATGTTCAAAAAGTATTGAGAGAAGCGTTCCAAGATCACCATAGTTTTGATAACTTGCGAGGTGAGGAAGGTCTATATTATGACAAATATTTTTAAATTGGAATCTAATATGGGTATATGTAGGGAAATCTAAGAGGAATTTTTTTTCATCTTCTACCCTCTTAGTGTCACAAAGATGACAGATTCTTTCGTCTCGCGATGTTTTGGGAGTTTTCCAACGCCCACTCTCACTATGTAGCTCATGAGAGTTTGTTCTTATTTTAGCAATGTTGATTTTCTTCTTTTCACTTCTCAAAATGGAAGGGTAAGATCTTTGAAATTAGGGTTCAACTACCTCCTTGTAGTATCTTAATTTCCTTCTATCCACTAATTCTTTATCATGCCACATATTATCCTTAAATTTAGAAGTGATATTATTTGTAATATTATTGATGTTTTGCATGATGGCTTCTTTTTGTATTCCCCAATTATTTAACCAAGATTTTACATCTTTATGCCATCCTCGCCTGAGCCCATGGCTTTGGCTAGAGTTTGAAGCAATTTTGGGGAGCCTCTTATCATCCATGTTGTTTATATTTTTCTTGTACGTTAGGTATCTAATCATAGCAATGCTCTCAATGGAGGAAAGGCTTGCTTCTATGAGGAGGATAGGATAGGATAGGATAGGATAGGGTGTATTGCCCTTAATTTTGAGATTATAACTTATAAAAATATTTTGGATCTGTTCTATCTTTCTCCATGATTATATATATATATATATATAAGGTCACGACCAAGCCAGACACCAAATTGGAGTATGAGACCCCCTCCGCACAATGATTTGAGTGCCAATTCTACAAAGGTATACATAGCCTACCCCCCTCTGGATTTGAACTTGTGACCTCTTAGGAGGAAACACATGTAACAATATTACATAATATTATATCATTTATTATGTGTGCATGAGAATATAAACCTTTAATTATTATTTTTAACTTTCATCTCACAACTCTATACTAACCTAACTTATTTAGAAGTTATCATTAACACCTCTAACTTAGTGTGACAAGGCATATGATTAGTGTGATGTAGCATACATGTTTAATGTTTTAATATTTTCCTTTGTGGGGGGGCATTTTAGACCCCAAATTTACTCTAATAGTCATTTCAATGATTGTGAAGGATTGGGCATACATTTTGATCTTGATGAGTAGATCAATCTGAGTTAGATATAGAATAAACCTTATTTAATAAAGTGAAGTCTTTGATATTTTGAACTATTATTTAGGGATAGAATTTCATTCATAATTGTAAGTTGGCCCTAGTTGTGTGAAATTTGTTTTTTAATCCTTTATTGGTTGTATAATTAATACATTTTATTATATTTCACATAGAAAAGGAAATTATCAAGTTTGATGGTGCAATGGAAAATAAAAACACATATACAAAGTAAGGGACACTAGAAATTATATTCTCAA
Organism: Picea engelmannii; assembly: GCA_009831015.1. Classification (NCBI taxonomy): domain Eukaryota; kingdom Viridiplantae; phylum Streptophyta; class Pinopsida; order Pinales; family Pinaceae; genus Picea; species Picea engelmannii. The sequence continues at coordinate 952,030 of ML789974.1, read as the reverse complement.
GAAACCCTCAAAAGGGAATTTTATATTAAAAATAATTGTTCTTGTGTGTGTTTCTATTGTACAAATGGTCCCTTTATATAAATATAGGTGACCATAACAACTGTGTCAAAATTAGATATTATGTTCAAACCAAATGCATAAGTATCTCCATAACTCTCTCCATAATATCTCCAAGAATCTCTCAATAGATCTACATCCCTAACTTCTCGCATTTCTCCTCATCTCTCACTCTCACATAGACTTCAATAATTAGTATACATCATTACAATCCCATCATATTATTTATACATTATTCATTATCACATGTAGGCATTATCCCTTCATACTTTCCCTTAACAAACACTTGTGATCCATTTATTTCTCTTCTTCACTTAGTCCTTTGAACTGGTCTCATCTTCATCTTTAGTCTTTTGGTATTTTGTCTTCATCTTCATTCATCTTCATGTACCTTCAAACATAACCATTGTTTAAGTTCATATAAAAAAAGTTACCATCCATCGGAATACATAGGTCGTTATCTGTTATATTCGTCAATTCTCTAGGAAAACCTTTTCTCGTACATGGTTTATCAACTATTCTTTAACATTTTCATTCCCTCACACGCTTATGAACCTTTGACGATCAATGCACCTACATAAAACTACTAAGGAACACAAGAATTCTTCATGGGCTCATGTTCATGAGTTCATCAATGCTAGTATCTTGGTTCCTCTGACCCACCCTTCCTTTGGCTCTAGCTACCATCTTACAAACTTTCATCTCACTGTTTGTTTTTCTTAAACCACACAAGTCTCTTTTTCATGACTTGACCCACTCTTGATCTTGATCTAGCTATCATCTCACAAAATTCTATTTTACAGTTTGTTTTTCCACACAAGTCCCTTTTTCATGACTTGTAATCTCCCTGGTCGTCTCAGATCATCATTTCTAGCAATTGTGAACTGCCTCAAATATATGGTTTTGCCCATGGTCAAGCTTCTCCTCCTGACTCAGCAATTATTCATTTCCTTCAACAAGTTCTCTCTCATGATAAGTGGTTTCACAAACCGTTCATTACATTAGTGGTTTCGACTAGCCACAAGCCTTACAACATTCAAATTATCAGGTATTCTTACCTCATCAAGTACATACAATTTCATTTCAGGCTAATCTAGCCCTTGTACAAACATATGACTAAGACCATTTTCTTTCCATCAAAGACAATATCAAGGAGGAATAGTAACCTTCTTAGGGATGTTACTCTTCATAGATTTACTACATCTGCATCAACGCACGGTACTATTTATTCTTACCTTGCTTTGAATCATTTTTATTGCTTATGCTTTGTGTCTTCCTTCTTGCTTTTGTTGTGTCAAAATCTGTTCCTTTTTCAACGCTTTTCTTCCATTGCTTCATTCTTTTTTCCATTTTCATGTGCCATTTTCTTCGCTACTTAATCTTTCACCATCCTTTCCTCTTTTCTCTCCAATATGCCCTTGCCTTTTGCTTCTTTTGTTCATGTCTAGGAGTCCATATTCTTTCACCTTTTTGTGGAATTTTCTGTCTACTAGGCCCTTCATTTTTCTATCCATGTTCTTTCTCAATCTTTTATACCTTCCTTTGAGCCTCAATGTGATCATCTTATACTCTCTCTTTAACTCTGGGCCTCAATGTTCCTCTTATTCCTTAGCAATTATTTCTCACCTTGCTAGAGACCTCACCTAGGTTGTATCTTTCTCTGAACCTAGTCTTTTGGTATTTATGGTGCTTATTCACCTTGGACCTTCTCTCTTAGATTTTATCTAATCCTCTCTCTTCACTTTTCAAGATTCAATAGTTTTAGGTATTCTTATGGTCTTTTTAGGGCTTCTTTTAGGGCTTCAATAGATTCATTTTGAGCCTCTGGTCATCAAGCTACCAAATATTGAAGCTCTTGAAAAATCCTTTGTGGTTTGTTTCTTGTCATCCTTGATGTTTTTCCTTTCTATTATGTTTAGGTTTAATATGAATCTAAACAAGTGTTGAGTGACAATCAAACTATTAGCTTAATGTAATATGAACTTACTTGTCTGAATTCTTTGGTGAGAGGGAAGACCAATGTCAGATACAAGCTTGGTAAGTTACAACAGCTAAGTATTACCGCCATTTTATTTCACTTTCATCTCTTTACCTCACGCAATAACTCTACCATTTTACCATAGCGCCACTCCATTATGGAGACTTGTATTCTTAAAAAAAATCCACAAAGGAACCTACCCATTTGATCTACAATAATCTTAGGTGATTTCAAACAACATTAAATATAAAATAAAATTCAACCACAAGTTAAGTAGGATTTTGGATCATAATTTATTCATAAATCCAAGAATGCAAGTTGTTTTTCTAGTTCACAACACCATTGAAAAAACAAAGTGTTATTTCCTTCTTTGCACTCTCAATGCATAACTGCAATGTATAACGGTCCTTCCAACCTCGACAACAAAGTCACCTTTAATACTTTTGGGTTCTGAAGCTATAAAATTTATAGCTTCGATGATTTTCCTACCAACAATATCAAAATATCCTTTTCTACTCAAATATAAGAATTTCTCCATGCATCGCAATAGAGAGCAGGGAAGAACTAGGTTGCATTTATCAATTTGTTCACATGTCGTACCAATTATTACCATCATATTTTTCCTCCAAGTGATGCTTGGTACCTCTCCATTTGATTTATTTTGTAGTATGGGATCCCAATAAGCCAAAATTTTAATCCATAATAAAGGGAAGCACCATTGCATCTCACAAGATTCATGATATTGAGTGACAATTCCCAAGGGTGTATCATGAAGCAACATGTCATAGAGAAATGTTGAGTGCACAAAATTTGTGTCTCTCTCATCTCAAAGAAAATGGAATATAGCATGGACTAATGTGATGACAAACCACCAATCCCCAGATCCTTCTTCCTTTCTGCTAAAATACTTTGTTGATCGTGTATCCACATTGAAAGAGTGGTAAGAAAACATTCTACATTTTCCTAGGATGATATCCAATGGTGTGTGCCAAAAAAATATACCAACACTAACTGCTCCAGAATCTAATAACTTTGTTGCTTTCATATGCTTAATCCAACCATAGGGAAATGTTTCAAGACAAGTGGCTCAAGTCGCTTCAGTTCACTATAATATTCATCCCCGAGTGTTGATGTACAATGTGAATTCCTAATCTGTTCATCTTATGCTTGCATCTCTGCCTATTTCCTTTAGCTTTCCTCAAATTGGTGTATGAGGCACTGGTTTCACCCTCTAGGGACTTGATCTTCACATTGAAAGTGCCCTAGCTAAATCTCCTTAGCATTTTCCAATGTAGGCTTCCAATTGAACTCCTCAACTTGAACCCCATCAATTTCCTAAGATCACCTGATCTTGTTTCTCTAGGTCATTCTCTCCACCAACATTTGTTAAATAAAAGAATAGGACACACCATTGAGTTGCCTCAGTCAATTGGTTGAAGTTAAGGATAATTTTTCACACCACATGCATTTGGGATCGGACTTGGCTCCTTGGTTATTTTTTGGACGCTTCTATTGGCCCCTTCATCACCAAATTGTATGTTTGAGTGCTTTCAACAATGCCTCTACATATAAGTGAGTTGGAAATGCTCACAACAACACATTATTTCCATGTAGTATCCATCATTCATGTTGAATTCTTCAACAACTCTGCTTCACATATCAACAACTCTCACATGGAGAAAGCTCACAATGATATGTCAATTTTCACATGCAACTCTATGTGATTAATTTTCATATCTGAAAATTGCTTCCTAGTGAACTAACAGTAAACCCTAGTTGTTATCATTGAACAATTTTACATTGAAAATAATTGACTGAAAATATATGCAATGGAAATAACAAGATCATGGATGAATCATCAACACACGTGAGACACAAATTTCTATTATGTAACTCTTTTCAAATTCAAAAATTATGGGGGAAAACCATCACTCCCAGCTGTCACAATTACACCAAAATCTGAGGAAAACCTTGTCCTCTCAAAACCAAAAAATCCCTAGAAATTTCCTTTGCCCACAAATATGTTGCAGACCACCTATATGGCTCGTTGATGTCTCTTGTATTGTTGTTGATGTCACCCTTTATAGACCTACTCCTACCCAGAAACTGTGTATAGATGTACATGATTCACCTCACTACAACTTGTGTATTGTTGGCACAGGGGCAGACCCAGTGTTCAACGCTACGACAGTGCACCAACAAAATCCTAACTATTAGCCCTTTTGGAAACACCTGTGAAGCAGATGAAGTCTCACCCGAGGTAGAGGCAGGGGTGGTTGCAGAACTCTAGTGTTTGTAACCTTAGCTGGGACACATATCTGTGATTATAACACCTTAATAGAGCACTTAATTATTACAATTCATTAGTATTCATCTTTAGTTCACAGCGCAGCTAAACCCTAACAACATATCAACGCAGTATTCACACAGGTTCAATAGATTTAAACACAAAGCACACACATAGAGATCAGATCTAGCATTCATTCACATTATTCAGCACTAAGCTACCATATTAGACTCATCTATCATCTAACATCGCACTAATCATTTGATCATATAAACAAGAGAGAAACCATAAAGCACAAAGCATTCACAACACATGATATACGTGGTTCACCCCCACCCTGGGCTATGTCCACCAACTCTTCTTCTCTGTATTATCTTCTGTCAAGCATCTTATAGGAACAAAGCATCAGAACACTACTCTGCATAGGACAGGAGATCTGTGCGCACTTCGCCAAATCATCCTTCCCCAAGTAGATCTAGGCATAGAGCCTTACACAGTCTGCACACAAATCACTACAGATGACTTGCACTTAGCTCTACAAGACTTAATCAGATCTTCTTGCACATAGCCAGTACTAGCACTCAGCCATCGGTCTACTAGGTCTACTTCTTACATCACCTAGCTACTTATTTATACATTACAAAAAGGGCCTAAACATGGGTAAACCCATGGGCCGACATTCCCATACCCGTTACATAGACCAAAAACCCAAAAATCCCTAAAGAGGGGTCGAGATCCTGTGATCTTTGCTTCATCTTGCGTTCTTCCTTCGACAGCCTGTCGAAGTCCAAAAAATAGGTCAAACGTGACCAAGAATCCTCAAAACTTGGTCAAGGGCCAACAAGCCCCCAACACTCACCTGTGACTCATCCTGAGTCACTCTTCTCTGGGAAATTCTGCCTCAAAAGCCTCAATATTGGCTCGAGCTACTTCGACTTGTTGTTGTGCCATGGCCTCCTGCTCAACGAACTCTTGGATAACATCTTCGTTGACAGGTCCCTCTAAGCGTTGTTCAGTTGCAGTGACGACTTGCTCTAGCTCTACTCCTCGGCCTTCGATCTTTGTGAATAGTTGGCAAGCCTCATCCTGTATAGGTTGGAGCCTCTGAGTCACTTCCATGAATTTTCTATGAATGGTGTGGACTTGTTGTTGAGTGGTGCACTGCTCTTGGGATCGTTTCATCCTTTCAACAGCTGACAAGGGCTTCAACCGCACCTGTAGTGTTTTTTCTTTCTTATTCTCCTCCTGGAGTTGTGACTCCAGTGCCTTCAGTTCTTGATTCTCAATGAGTCTCTCATACATCTAGGCACTGCGTTCAGTTAGTTTCTTACATTCCATGGTAAGGGCCTTTATTCTCTCAACTGCACTTCGAGCAGTCGCATCTCTTTGATCTCTCACATCCTGCGGGGTGTCAGGAACTACATGGAGAGCTTCCACGAGTTGTTCTACTTGATGCTCAACGTAGTATTCTACCTTTGTCTCTAAGCCTATCAAAGAGCGGAGTTCTCTGTTGAATGATTCTTTCACTTCAAGTTGCTCTACGAGAAACTGTTCTTTTTCTCGTTGAATCTGTGCTTTCTCCTCTTCAAACTTTGTTTGGAGGGAAACCTTCTCCTACTCTGCAAGTCAGCATTGTTATATGAGTACTTATTGCACTTTCTTCAGGGCCTGGGTGGATTTATTTGCTTCTTCCTGTGGGCAACGAAAGAAAGCTCGGTCACATCAGCTAGTTAACGAAGTTGGGTTGGCTCATCTCCCAACTATGGTTCTCCCTATGGTAGGGGCGCAGTGGACACTTCATTACTAGATTGAAGGGCCTGTTGTACCCCTCGGAGTTTGATCTCGATTATGTCATACATCTCCTCCTGCTTGGCTTCCTGTTTCTGCAAAATTTCCTGCGAAGCATCATTTATAGTTGCGATGATGAAGTCAAAGTCATCAATAGTGAGAACAGTCTGCATCTTGGTCAAGGTGGCTCTAGATTTCTTTCGGGAAGAGAGTTTCGAGGGAGAAACCTTCCTCTTCATCAAGGGATCAACCTCATCTCTAGGTGGTGTTACTTTGCCTTGCTTCTGCTCATATTCTTTTCCATTTATCTCTTCTACTTCTTCATCACCCCCTTAGCCAGTTGATACTAAAGCAGTCTTTTCTAAGGCATTGCTTAAGTCTTGGACGTCTCTGGTCTTCTTCCTTCTACTAGCTCCAGGTGTGTCATGTTCTTTGTGAGCGGCCTCCAGGTTGTCAAGTTCATGATCAGACATCTCTGTAGGGTCAGCGGGGATAAGGAATTCATTTGACCAGTCCTTAGTTATCTCCTCAAGGTCCTCTTCTGTGAGCTTGTAGTATGATTGAATATCCTCCTTATGTTTGTCGGCTCGCATAGTGATATAGATGAAGTGTCAATCTCAGCGAAACTTCATGAGGGGTCGAAACTGTTGTAGGGTGTTTGGCGTTATGAAAGGTTGATCTTCAATATCCCTCTTCTACTAGAGATAGTACATATGAAAAACTGCATTCAACTGCCACTATTTTCCCATGTCTCTTGAGTACCAAAGTGTGGAAAACTTCGCAGCAAGCGGCTCGAACGGCTCAATGTTCAGGAAGGTCGCACCTTCCGTCATCTTCTAAGAAACAAATGCGATGAGTATCAGGAGCCAACTAAAGTGGAACTTGTAGCCCTGATCCTGTGCTTCGCAACAGTCTAATTCCAACTGATTAACTAGGTACTTCGACTAGTTCATCTGTATGCCTTCCACGCATTTCCCTAAGAGGTCAACGACTAAGCCCGTGACCTGCATGGATATGTTCTTCCTTACTAGCTTTCCTGCGATTAATTGGCATGCTAGGAACACTGCGTCGTTCTGGATGGAAGCTACCTTGTATCCTCGCATTCCCTTCTCAACATCGTCGTATGTATCCTTGATCTTCTGTGCTAACACATGATCTATGGCTTTCCCTGGATAGAAGTCGTACGGGTCAGGTCCTTGCATACTTAATCCGGTGATCCTATGGATCAGCATCGGATCGAATGCTTGAATACTTGCAGGCATTACTTTCTCAGCCATGAGATCGATGAGAACTTATTCGACGAGTTTATCCGTGGCATTGAGATCGTCCGACATACACGCTTAGATCGGATGGATGAATGAGTGCGCAAAACAATAGAACTGGTGTCGATCTTACTAATCATAGCATGGTAGCAATGAGTTCTCTCTGATATAATTCGCAAAAGTGTTCTCGGTGCAATAGTTGACAGAATAAGTAGAAAACAATGTAACGGATCTTTCCAACGGACAAGATACCTTCATTAATTCATTTATGTTTGTTACGGCGCGGTCTCGATGGTCTAATGGCGGGATTTTTTACCATAAATATCGTTATACCCATTCAGGGTATTGGTCTAACGATTATACTGTTCCCAATGGCTATATTGCTTTGCCATGGTGAAGTGCCATGTGACGTTGTTCTGATATCCCGACGAAGTTCCAATTTTGTAAATTTTCCTTCTACGAAGTTCCCTCTGTGAAGTTCCCTCTGGAACCTTCTGTAACTTTTCAATCTTTGATCTCTTCTTACTTAGTTTTATAGCCTTATTTCCAGTGAGCTTCGTCTCGGTATTCCTCTTTCCATTCTGATTCTTATCTCCTTTTGGCATAGTAACTTTGCAATGTTGATATTCTTTCCTAGGATTCAAGGGCAATACTTGTTCTCTATCAGGGGTAGGTGCTTTAGTAATCTGTGATTCTTCTTGTGTTCTTTAAACTTCAACATCCAGGGTCCTAAATAGCTTCGATCTGTTCTCATGTTCTTCAATCAAGTGTGCAATCCTCCTAGTCATGAAATCTTTTAATTCTTTCTTTTTATACTCTAATACCTCTTCTTCTTTCCTTTTGGCTTGATCCCTTTCAATCCAAGGTTTTCCTAGTAATATAGAAAATGGGGCATTGTTCTCAATAAATTTAAAAACTTCAAAATATTCTTCTGTCGAAGTTCCATGAGCACTCATAGATATCTGGGTAAGTCTTCCACATAGGGTTATCATCTTTCCTCTAAATAATCATATTCCTCCCAATGAAGGAATCATAGCAGGCTTTCCTAGAAATTCCCAAGTTCTATCTGTCATGATATTCACATGTGTTTCTTCATCTAGAGTATAGTCAATGTCGAAGTCTCCTATTCTTACTTCTATTTGCTCTGTCTCTTTTAAGATCTCTGATAGATTAGTATCTTGGTAGTCATTTAGGGTTTCTTTCATCTGTAATAGTACAGTCTTTGATTCCTTCTGGGGTTCTTCCATGGTCTCAGTTTTGTGACCTTTCTTAGGGTCTACTTGTTCCATATTCATTCTTTCAAGCTTAGCAATCATTATAGGGAAATCCAAAACTTCATGATCCATAGCTTTACAACAAAGACAACTAGATCTTCTACCAAGACATTCCCTAGCCAGATGTCTCGGTCTTCTACAATTGTAACAAAGGGTTAATCCTCGTTTTATTTTAAATGATCACCAGCCTTTCCTATACTGCACACTAGGATAATAGTAGCTAACCTGCAAAAAAGTCTTTCTAGGATCCTGCATCCATTTATTAATCTGAACATTCTTTCTATGCATAGGAATAACATATCTTTCACTATTCTTAGTAGATCTATTCATATCAAATCTTATTTCATCTAGTTGTGCCCTAGTTTTCAAGCTAGGACAAAACTTATCAAGCATACCTAGATCCATATTCTTGAAACAAAAATTTCCACTTATCTTACTTTCGGCAGAGCACAAAGCTTCCAGATCTAAAACTTTTCACTATTCTTACCTCTATCAGGGCACAAAATTGTTCAGATCTTACCTCTTTTCTTCAAATCAGAATTCTCTTCTTAGCACAGAGCTTCACAATCCAAGTAGAGTACTGCACACCAGGGAAGAAGATCTATGCATGGAGCTTTCATAGTTTCAGGTCAGATCTTCGCATAGAGCTTCTTCTTCCTCAATTCCCATCAATCATAGTTTCAGGTCCCGGCAACGGAACCATTTGTTCGCATAGGGGCAGACCCAGGGTTCAACGCTACGACAATGCACTAAAAAAACCCTAACTACTGGCCCTTTAGGAAACACCTACGAAGCATATGAAGTATCACTCGAGGTAGAGGTAGGGGTGGTTGCAGGACTCCAGTGTCTGCAACATTAGCTGGGACAGAGATCTCTGATTATAACACCTTAACAGAGCACTTAGTTATTACAGTTCATTAGTATTCATCTTTAGTTCACAGAGCAGCTAAACCCTAAAAACAGATCAACGCAGTATTCACACAGATTCAATAGATTTAAGCATGAAGCACACACATAGAGAACATATCAAGCATTCATTCACATTATTCAGCACTAAGCTACCATATTAGATTAATCTATCATCTAACATCGCACTAAGCATTCGATCATATAAACAAGAGAGCAACCATAAAGAACAAAGCATTCACAACACAGGATATACATGGTTCACCCCCACCCTGGGGCTACGTCCACCAAATCTTCTTCTCTTTATTATCTTATGTCAATAATTTTACAGGCACAAAGCATCAGAACACTACTCCCCATAAGACAGGAGATTTGTGCGCACTTCGCCAGATCCTCCTTCCCCAAGTATATCTAGGCATAGAGCCTTACACAGTCTGCGCAAAAATCACTACAGATGACGTGCACTTAGCTCTATAAGTCTTAATCACATCTTCTTGCACATAGCCAGTACTAGCACTCAGCCATCGGTCTACTAGGTCTACTTCTTACATCACCTAGCTACTTATTTATACATTACAAAAAGGGACTAAACATGGGTAAACACATGGGTCAACATTCCAATACCCGTTACATAGCCCAAAAACCCAAAAATCCCTAAACAAGGGCCGAGATCTCGCGATCTATGCTTCGTCTTGCGCTTCACCTTCGACAGCCTATTGAAGTCCCAAAACTAGGTCAAACATGACCAAGAATCCTTAAAACTTGGTCAAGGGCCAACATGTACATACGTTATTGTTCCCACTGCAACCTTTATGCATACATGATTCACCTTCATGCAACCCGCGTACATACATGAATGTTCCCAATGCAACCTGCATACATACACGACTATGCCCACTGCAACCCGCATACATATGTGACTATGCTCACTGCAACCTGCGTACACTTCTTTACGATTTGCTTCATTTGGTTGCCTCTCTCCCACATGTGCAATGTGATTTTCCTTGCCAATAACAAAAAATAGAGAGTCCTCAATCCTAGGCCAGATTTTCCACAGTATCATAAATTATGTGTTGAAATTACCATGCTTCTTGGCACAAGTGCAAACTCACTTGTGCCAACTCCATCATGTTTCCACCCACTCTACAAAATAATGTCACAATGACCTCTCTCCTTTATATACAATCCTTAGGGGTCATCATAGAATCCCCTCCACAAGTCAACATCAAATTAGACTTTCTTGTGGGTGTGAAGCCCCAACACAAACCCACAGACCCATCACAAAACCCATGAAGCCCCAACTTAATTCCAAGGGGTTTTTCACCCAAACAAAAGTGTGATGTGGTGCACATAATGATTCCCACATGCCCAATGCTCTAGGTCCATGGAATACATTCCCAAAGCTACAAAAATCAACACTTCCCCTTAGCGAGGGAGGTATTCTCACCACACTCCACAATCACCTGGAAGTATCTTTATCTCCCACACTAGATCCACTACCACAGATGCACTATAATCCTCCTGATTGGTTTCTCCCTCTATAACTGAGGCAAGTCTTGTCATGTGGCATGATCCCTCCCTGGAAGGCACTCTTCTCCTAGAATCCTCCCACTTCTGAGCATCCTTCCTGGCCATCTCAACCCATGACACCATCCTAAAATTATTGGAATATTCCTCTCTCCCATATGGACCTGAAGGTAGACTCCCTCTGAACAGATGAGTCTCACTCTAAGCTTGTTGGATCCCTCTGAACACATGACTCTCACTCTAAGCTTGTTGACTCCCTCTGAAGTCAAAATCCCTCTAAATCCACTAACTCTCTCTGAATTCAAACTCCCTATGAATCCACACAACCTCCGGAGCTACCTGCTCCCTATCCATTTTCCTCTGCATAGTCCTTGGAGGTTGCTTCTTTGTACTCAATCCTAAAGGTTGAATCCCTCTGAACTCTAGCTCCCTCTAAGCCTGTACCATTGGTGGAGCTACATGCTTCATCACATTTTTGTCTCTGTTACTCTGGCCACAAATCTCATAGTTTATCCCCTCAACCTATATAGGGTGTCCTCCCTAACTCCAAGAACCATTGTTGATCTGAAGCTAGGTCGTTTGGAAAAAAACAACACATGTCCATGTCGAAACAACATTGCATATCCCTACTCCTCAATCGATGAGGCTGAGAACACACTCCTAGCACCTATAACACATTTTGAACTTGCAACACATCCCATGACTCCATCTGGAATACCACTGCTCCAAATCCATGTACTACATGCCTAATCCCCATACCAAACTCCTCATACATACATGATTCAGACTTTGTGAAGTTCTCAAACAAATCGTGTGCCCTTGTCATGTGTCAGGAGTTCCCACTATATAAGAACCATGCACTCCTCTCAAGGCAAGTGTCATTCTTACCCAAGTCATGACCATCCAATGAACTTCTGCCCAAGTCCATCATCCAAGTCATCCTTGGACTCTAACTAAGTCTCCTCCTGGATATAATCAGTCCATGGTCTGTCAAACCCTAGTAACGTCTCTTGTGCATAGATCCCCTGCACAAATGGTTCGCAAGACCTAGGAATACCTCTTAGTGTTGACGCACTGTTGAAAAGTCAACAAGAAACATGTGTCTAATTTACTTTTCCCTTAATTAAATTAGACAATAAATATTAATCTATTAGTTCATTCATAACTGAGTGAGTTGGATTTGTAACAGAATTATAAGTGTCGTTAAGTGAGTTAAGATCAGTTGTACTAGTTGTAGCTAAACATGCACTAGTGAGAGTTCAGTTAATCAGTGAACTCACATGCAACTGAAGATTCGACACG
>ML789974.1:924498-935670 GCA_009831015.1 Picea engelmannii | reverse complement strand
ATATATATATATATATATATTAAAAAATATTAAGTAGTGATGTCATTATTCCTAAGTATAGAATTATACAAAGAAGTCTATTAGTGCATTAAACCATGACTAAGTGATCTTGTGTTCTATAGCTTCCAATTTCTTGTGCTATGGAAGAAAAATTTGCGGAAGATGTGCAACAGTTGTAGCACTGAAGGATGTGAATATTGTGTAGTTTTTTTATGTAGTAGAGGTTTAAAGAGTCTACATTTCCAGCTCTATGTAGAAAGATGGAATTATGTTGTGAATTTACTCTGACATGTCGGAGAGTGGATCCTCTTAAATCAAGTGGTATCAGAGCAACTACAACTCTAGGATGAAAAGTATTTGCAAGGATATCAAGGTTAGTTACATCTATGGGATTAAAGAATTTGCAAGGGTATCGAGGTTATCTACAACTATGGGATTAAATAATTTGCAAGAGTATCATAATGATTTTTAGATCTGGTTGAGAATTTGCAAAATTATCACAACTAATTCTCTATTGAGAGTTGGGTTTTGAGATATTAGTTCATGTGTAACTGTGGAAACAGGGAAACATGAGAGAATGTTGTTTCATCTCATGTTTTCCAGAATACAAGTGATGGGAAGCAGTGCTTGAAGAAAGTCATATGAATGGTAGTCTGGTTTTTGGGCTATGAGACAACTCCCAATGGTGTTTCCATGAAGAGGAGTGGGTTGAGGAGGTGCAAGGAATCGAGCATTGAAAGAATTACATAATAGAAGAATTGGAGATGATGGATCTGTAGCAGATTCAAAATCGAAATTGTAGAGGATAAGTTAAAGAAGATGCACAAGATAAAGGACCAAATATTAGAGAAAATGAGTGAAGTTGTTAAAGGGAAAAGATTGGTGCTGGAAGAAGAAGAATATAGCCAAGAACAAAAGGTTGAAGGAAGTAAAGAAAATCCAAAAGGTTGTTTCTTAGAAAGAAGATAGTCTTCGAGATAAAAAATTTCTAGAGATAGAGGTAGTGTAGGTAATGAGATAAATTCATGATCAAATGAGATGGAAGTTTTGGTGGTGGTTATCGATGATTGTTATCTTGAAATGAAAGCATAGTCACTTGAAATTAGGTTGGAGTGTGTGGTTCGAAGTTGATGCATGGATGTTGACTACACGATGGACACTTGTTGAAAGTGTGATATGGAAGAGGAAGATATGATTCCATGTCATGGGTGACTGGAATCCTTAACTGTGGGATTAGGCTGGAAGAGAAAATGAAATCATAAGGTTTCATGGATTGGAGACTAGGCTCATATGTTCCAAGGAACATGTTGGTAGTAGTGTGATAGTGGAAATGCATTATTGCTAAATGGTGGCTAGAGATTCAAAGTGGAACTGAATCCAAAATAAATCAAAATGAATAGAGATGCAGAAAATTATAGTAGTTGAAGATAGAGGAACATGTGGTGTGTGCCAAATGCAACAAAGGAAAGGAGGGAGAAAGGATGGAATTCTTTGTTTTCCCTTAATATGTTATTTTCTTGTTTGCAAGAAGAATGAAATTTGTGGTTGCAGGTGAAAGTGAATGTACTTGGTTGAGTAGGAGATATGAATATTAGTTGAAGAAGATGCAATAGAAAGATGATGTGTAAGAAAAGGAATGTGTAGAGATTACAGCAATTGTAAATCACAGAGGTTGCAGATGATGAAGATGTTTGAAGAGAAATCCTGAATAGAAGACGATTCCATTAAGATAAGTGGTCTGGGAGGAAGCATGAGTGAAGTTGTTGAGTTGAAGATGGATGAACTTATAGTCTTGAAGAAAGAGGAAGTTGATGAATATGTTGTTGACAAAAAAAGAGAGAAGATACAAATATGTTGGAGGAACAAGACATGTTGTAGAAGAATGTTAGAAGGATTGAAGGTTGTTGAATGAGAATGTGTTGAGAATCAAGTGTAAAGATGTTGCGTGAAGAGGAAAGATATTGAAGTTATGTCTCTGATCATTTTAATTTGTGAACAAAGTGAATATGCTGACAGAATTTTCAACTAAGGCAATCTACATGTGGTTGTTGATTGAGTCAAGGGAGGTGTAACATGTGAACATGTGACTCCACGTTGTGCGGCTTCAAGCATGAATTGTTGGCTACATTAAAGGAACTTTGTACACTACACAAAAAAGGGCAGTGGAATGTATCGGATGGGATGTGACTCAGATCAATTTGTGCAAATGAGGGATGGTTGAGGAGCACCTAACCAATGCTTGTGGTGATGAAGAAAGACAGACATATATGGTAGCAGTACCAGAAGGTGAGTTGTAGTAAAAATGAGATGGAAATTATCGTTGTATAGTTGTATTGTTGTATAAGAGTACCGTTGTATTAATGTGTATATATATATATATATATATATATATATATATGCAGCAATGAACATGAAGATAACAACAATGATTTGAAGAAAGAATATGTAGTAGGAAGAAGATGCCTTGTATTCCTTGTAGAGTTGAATGTACATCAATGGAGAATGTAGAGTTGGTGGAGGCAACAATGATGAAAGTTGCATTAGGTGTGTTATAGCAAGATTTGCCTCACCCTATGCAAACTTGCACATAGGGCCTTTTTCCATTTCCCTATGCAAACTTGAAGTCCCTTTTTGCAAATCCAAAGCAAAAAACATGATTTTTCCACATATACACACCCTAGCTATATTACATCATGTGTATACGCGGGTTTCACCACTACAGCATGTGTATACATGGGTTTCACCACTACATCCCGTGTACATCGGGATTTGTGCCCAAAATTAAAAAATGGTGTTGGGTTTCCATGTCACATCACGAGATATATGATCCTTGGCCTTCCATACACTGGAAACGTTCTGACTCAACCCTTTAGTTCCACTTGAAGGATACAAATGGACCAAATCCAAGCTATGGAAAGGAGGAGAAGATTTCAACTTTAAGAGCAAAGTTACTCTGGGGAAATTATTCACTTCATATTGAGTCTACATCCCTTTGTCCTTTTAAGTATGAACACATTGTTCAGCCCCAAAGCTCTTCCCTACATGATTGAGAACCTCATTGTCTCTCTTATATGAGCTTGCCTTTGGTGGAGGATTGAAGTGGTGGAGGCCCAGCTAGAAGGAACTTAATTTCTCAGTTCTTAACCGTGCCGACACGGAAGTTTGTAATTCATTCACTTCTGTTGATTACATTTTAATATAAATACTCTTTTCTCGTCCAATTAATATCTTGCAGATATTTGAATTGTTATTCCATGGGAGTATTTGTTATGAATGTTGATGGATTATGCTATTGAATGTGATAACATTATATATTATCACCATATGCTTGCATTTCTTGGTTGTTGAGGACTAGTTGTAGGTGTATTGCTTTGGGTCAAGTGCTCAACGGTGGACTTCATCGAACGTCTGGACGAGGTAGGCCTTTTATCTTGTCTTGCTAGAATATTTGTTTATATAGCATACTTGAGATTAGAGTTTATTTCTGCAGTCATTTCTGTCTGTTTTGGTTTACCCCTAGCCATAGAGAGATTTTCCTCGTAACAAAATTGGTGACCGTACTAGGGATAGAATCTTATTTTTCGGGGTTTGGAGTGTTTTTCTCCTTAGATTTCACTCGTTTATATTAAGTTTCTTGTTGTATGATTGTTGGCAGCCTCTATTCACTCTAAGTCTAAGTTTCTTAGCCTTCTACTTAGCCTGGTTGTGCATTGACACATATACACAAGTTTTTTCCTGACATTCGCATACATATGTGTGTTGTCCTTCTTCAAGTTGCATATATACATGATTTTACCTTGAACAGTTGCATGCATCACACTTTGTTTCTTGGTTGCTGGGTTTTATGGTTGTTGGGTAGGTTTTGATGATTGTTGAGTCTTCTTGGGTCTTTGTTATGACTGTTAAGTGTCTGTGGAATGACAGGAATCCTTTATTTGGTTGAATTTTTGGGCGGTGCCTTTCTCATCATCCTTTTCATTTGATTGTCCTTGCATCTTGGGCTGGGTGTTATTGCTCCTTGATATCCTACTTGGTTTGTCTCTGCTTACACGCAATAGAGTTTTTTATATCCATTTGTTGTTCAGACCTTGCATTTTCATTCTCTTATATTGAAAATACAAAAATATTAGGCATTTTACATTGTTGGCATTTTGATCTCTTGGGTCTTTGTCATTTATCTTAGTACATGTAAAGAAAGATTGCATTTTATTTAGAATTGTAGAAATGAATTGAGAATTTCATTTTGAAAAGCATATCATTTATTTGGAAATTAAAGTTAGGACTTTGAATTGTTTTCATATTCATTTATTTTACTTGTTGAGTCATAACATCACTAGTTTCATGACCGCACATTTTTTAGTAAGAAATGCCACTAAAAGTAACTCTATAATTTTAAATTGATTAGTAACGATTTTATTTTTCTAGAGTGCACAAACTAGCTTAGGATTTAGAGCCTTGGAATAGGATTTTGTGAGTAAACTTCTCCAAGGCTATTTAATCAACATATGTGTCTGACTAAGGGAGTGGAGAAATCCATTTTATAATCGGTAATATCATGAGGCTCTGCTTACACTGGAGTTAAGAATGAGGTCGTGTGAGGTTGGTTGAAGGGATATCCCCCAGATACCTTCTTAGCATTAGATATATTTATGGGGATCTATTCGTATATGGGGATCTTTCTAGTACCCTTACCTCTGTGAGAGGCGATGATTTCAAGGTTTCGGGCTTTGTTACCCTACCCATATGGTGGAACTGACTTAAAATTGTTCACATGTGCATCATTTATACTGTGGTTTCTTAGTTGCTTGACTTAGGTACAACATAGTTTACTTGCAAGGGTTATTCTGCAGGTACCCTGGGTCAGATAAGGATCGGACAACACACAGCCTTTATGGAGGATTACCTCTCTAGGGGGATTTGACTGACTGGTTGTTAAGCCCACGAGGGCCCTTATAATTGATTTTGTTACCTTCAATATTTAGTAGAGGAGTCTCAAGCCCCTCTTGGGTGAGGCATACCTACTTTAGAGAGGGAGGCCCCTTTCATCCACTTTATCATGTTTGTGTGCATATTGGTCGTTTGCTTATTTTTGGTGTTCTCTTTGATTGCTAGTTGGCCTTCGGATTTTATATTGTCCCTTGAGTTGCCATTATCATGGATGGTGGAGTTCCTTTGACTCCCTCATTTACCACTACATCCCCCATGAAATTCACTCATTTCATGGGGATGAATCCATCCACTTTCATAATGGTATGCAGAATTACAAAACTCAGTCAATGCCTTGGGTCTCTAATCACTTTTCTCTCGGTATGCCAAACATGCCTTCACCTTTTCCATACTCTCCCTTGCCTACTTATATGAATCCTATTTTTTGATCTGGGGGCATGATGACTCCATTATCCGCATATTCATTTGATAGGAGTCATGTCCCTCAACCAACTCTCACTGTGGGGGGTTGAAATCTCCCCTCTTATGGATCCAATCCGAGCCATGATTTTTCAGGAGCCGATGCTAAAATGGGTGGTTATACTACTTATTACACCCCATCTGTGTATCCTTTTTCTGTTATTCCAGTTCCTACAAATACTTTTCCCATGGAAGGTTCCCATGTGTCCTTTGTTATTTCATATGAAGAGAATCAATTTTATGGTATGGGCTACCCTCTTCATGGAACCCCTTCACATGGGGGAAACATATATCCTTTCTTGAATAATCCTTATCACACTCTTGTCTCTTTGCGGGCATCTGATTCGGTGATGATGCCCGTATAAAACTCTATGGATCAATTAGGTGGAGGATACTACCTTTCCAGACAGGGACAGGATTTGAACCATGACCCTTCCTGGCCTGCAAGATCTCAAAACCAGTCTTTCACGGGACCTTGGTCTCAAATGCCACAACTCACCACTACCACTAGTCCAGTCACTTCCAATCATACTGGAATTCCATCACCAACCGATGCCAGTCATGTTGGAGATTAGTCGATGACCTTTTCAAGTCATGTTGAATACCAACAACCAGTCGTTGCAAGTCATGTTGGGGGCATCACTCTAGTTTCCATGAGTTGTCCTGACATTACATCTCCAGCCTCTACTAGTCACGTTGAGAGCTTGTCGCAAGCCATTGTAAATGACGTTGGGGGAATTAATACAATTGAGAATCCTAGACGTGTAAGACGTAAGCCCAAGTTCCTTTGTAGGATTTGCAAAGGAGATCACCTTACTTGTTTGTGGCATGCTACTGCTGGGATACTGGAAGCGTGGTCCTCACCTCGGGGCCCTTCGGGTTCTGAGTCGTCTTTGGTTTCCCAACACTTTGTTTCTCCTTTTATTGACACGGTAGTCATGCCGATGCAATCATCACCTGACCACACTCCCATTTTTTAGGGTGATGTGTCTCCTGGCCTTGTTGTCATGCATCTTATTCAACCAACAGTTGAAGAATTGGTCATACCGATGCAATCTTAGGTCAATCCAACTCTTCTTTTAGAGGGTGATGCATCCTTCAACCATGTCATTAGCATTCCTTGTACTGCACCTTCTGAACAAGAGAGAGTTTTAATCTCCCTGAGAACTCTCCCTCCAATTCCTAGAGAGGTCCCCTTTGACTGGGATGGTCTTGTGGGGTATCCAATGCCTCATCCTATGCCCTTTCAAGTAAGAGATGTTATCTGATATATCATGGAGAAGGTAACCTCCGCTAGAAATTTATCCTCCTCGACTTAGAAAGCTTTGGGTTTTCCCAAGCTTGTGTCAACTATTCGTAAGATGCTGATCTTTCACAGAAATCCTATGCGGGAGCCTTGGCCTCCCCCATGACATGCTGCCTAGAAACCTCTCAATGAGTCTGATTTAATCCCTTTTCCAACTCATCTAAAAAAAATGAAAAGATTTTTGAGTGAATTTGTCTCTTTCACACTCGTTAATTGGATTTGAAAGGTCGCGAGTCTTGGTTAAGCTCTTTTCCGACTCATTTCAAAAAGTGAAAAGATTGTTGAGTGAACTTGTCTCTTTCACACTCATAAATTAGATTTGAAAGGACGCCTATTTGGTGCAAGTTTATCCCTTTTTCAAACCAAGTACACTAAGATTACGAAAAAGGACATTTTTTGGTGTTAAGTTGTGATTGCATTCCATGTCCTTGCTTGCAGTATTGAGCCTATTGTCAATTCTTGCCTTTGCATTATAAGTCATTTACCTCAAAAGTTTGCATTCTCAACCAAGCAAAGCCTTGTTTATATCCTCTGCAGCTTGACACCCTATACCCAGGAGGAAAAATTCCCCTGAGTGTCCATCTCCCACATGCACCTCCTTGCATTGTAGGTATGTTACCCTACTGAAACTAGTTTTTCTTACTTGTGACACTCGTTTCCTCCTCTGTATCATAGCATTCATTTGACTATGAAAAAACAAAAAAAGGCAGGCGGGAAGGGAGTATTATCTTATATTGGAAGCCATGTATGCAAAGTCAGTACAGATTGTAATGAGCAACTAGTTATTCCAGTTGGGTCCCCATTACTCCACTTATGGGTCTTATAATGTATTTCGGCCATTGCAGATACTCCTCTGACCTCACACATTAGGGGGCATATATTATAGCAAGATTTGCCTCACCCTATGCAAACTTGCACATAGGGCCTTTTTCCATTTCCCTATGCAGAATTGAAGTCCCTTTTTGCAAATCCAGAGAAAAAACATGATTTTTCCACACATACATGCCCTACCTATATTACATCATGTGTATACGCAAGTTTCACCACTACAGCCCATGTACATCGGGATTTGTGCCCAAAATTAAAAAATGGTGTCGGGTTTCCATGTCACGTCACGAGATCTATGATCCTTGGCCTTCCATATACTGGAAACGTTCCGAATAAACCCTTCAATTCCACTTGAAGGATACAAATGGGCCAAATCTGAGCTATGGAAAGGAGGAGAAGAATTCAACTTTGAGAGCAAAGTTACTATGGAGAAATTATTCACTTCATATTGAGTCTGCATCCTGTTGAGGAAAATATATGAAATGATATTACTCCAACATTTTCAGATCCTGCTTGGCTAAAGAAATATAGACGAGAATATCACCCTATGTTTATAGCCATCAAAATTGATATCCTAATTCACGAGTATTATTTACAAGTGCTTAGTCTTTTTTTTTTTAAATAAAAGTTTGCTGAAAAAAATATTATTTATGTAATTTTTTGGATATATCAGACGTTGAAATAAATATAGAGACAGAAGTAAAGAGACCAAGTCAATAATCAACACAAATGAGACATAAATCAATCATTTATTTAATTCCAATTCATTAAAGAATCATTCTCTTTACAAAAATTTATGAGGTATTTTTGGACCAAAGTCAAACTTAGACATCCCCGATGAATCATACAAAAGGACTTATGACAGAAAATAAATAAAAAATGAACTTTAAAAGTTGGATCAGCTTGCCACAGATTGTTTCCCACTTGACTCTACACAATAGCCTTTGTCAGTCATGAAATATAATTCACAAACAGACAAGTCTACACAGACTATCAAAGATAGATCAACACCTCTTAAAAACAAGTGTTTGAATGATGTAATTTAGCCCCGAATCTTGTTGTCTGCAATAGGACCCTATTATCATAAAAAAGAATTAGGCTTCTAATGAATTAAGGATTCAGGAATGAATGAAAACTGGATTATCTCAACAAAAACTCCAAGAGAAAACCTTAGTATGTTTCTCCTTCTATCCTCTTCTTGTTCCTCCCTTTCCTTTTATCTTTAAGCAATTAGAATTGGTTGAAGTAGTTGAACTATTTCTTTAGTTAAGTTAACTAAAACTCAACCAATTTTTTTAGTTAAGGGGGAAAAGTAATAAATCATAATAAGGGTTTTTATATAAATAATAACTAGTAGGTGGGACCCCTTGTGACTCCCTTTAGATTTTAACAATCATAACACAACTAGTTAATTAAACAAAACATCCCTCCTTGTGACTCCCATCATCACATTCATATTTGACAATTTAGCTCAATGATAATTGAAATTATTTCCAAAACATATTACCCATATATCCAAAAACAATATGTTGTCCAAAATTTCAGAAGTCAACTGTTCTCAACAATTAATAAATAAAAAAACTTGAAATCCATATTTTCCACTCTAGGAGGCAATCTTTCCCTTATTGTTCTTGTCACCTTTTGATCTCTCTGAATTTTCCTTATGTTGTGTGGAGCCTTTAGGCCTAATCTCATTGATCACATGAGAGAAATCATCCCTCAAATGCATGCAGGAGGACATGGATTTATCAAAGTCATTGGAGGGTGAGGAAGGGGCAGCAGTGGCTTTTCCTTTGTCAGGGGCATAGTGGACCTCGGTTTTCAACCTTTTTCTTGCATGGGAAGACTGAACTGGTGATTAGACAGGGGCAACTTGGGCAATCTGATTGATAGGCGGGGGAGTAGGTAAAGACAATTTAGGCTAGCCACAATGTTGGGAGACTGCCAGGTGAACAATATCTTGTCATTCATCATTTTCGGGAACTTCAGGTTGTACTGAGACATGAGGAGGCATTGGGATTCTAGGGACCTGAGGGGCTTAGAAGGGAGAAATTTCAGGCCTAGGTTGGACCACTCCTTGCCCAATCCAGTTAAAAAAGACAGCTTTAAATAGTTGGGCTAACTCTTGTGAGTCTGCTTCAAAGTGTATAGATAATATTGGCCTTCTAGGGCCCCTGTTCCAATTACATCTCCCTCAGTTACCTTTTCCATGGCTACCTCTACTAAAAAAGATCATTCCTGTATGTATAATTGATTAGAAAATAGTTTTTTTAACAACCATACATGACAACTCTTTTAAAATATGAAAACAATTTGGCTCAGCAACATATCAGACTCATGCAATCCAATCCATACAAATTGTTTAATAGTTTTCAATGAGCAGGGGGTGAATAAAAGTTATGGGATATGCGAGGGGTTGTATTGAGCGAAAAATGTTAAAATGAGGGGGAAAAGATCATGATTACTGCTCATAGACAACAAACAATCAATTGTTAGCCAAAGAATATATCGTTGTAATCCATCCCTCCGATCTTAAACCGTCATAATACAGAGTTCCCCTTAACTGTAATTAAATTTTAGGAACAGGGAGTGGATAATGAATATGGGAAAACGAGGGGATTGTAATTAACGAAAAGTGAAATAATGGTAGGGGAAAAAATCAGATATTGTTCGAAAAATCAATTAAGTAATCCATAAAAATAGTTTTGTATTTAATACAACTATTATGGCACCCATTAAACAATTATTGTGATCAATAAAAAAAATATTGTGTGTTAACACTTGTTCACTGTCCACATTTAAATCTTTAACACTTTTAATTAACACAGTGTCATCATACTCCAAATCAATATGCCTTCCAAACATCCTTTATAAGAATTTGGTTTCCTCTCATTTCTTCCATTTTATATTTAAAACAAAATTCCAATGAACACACAGTCATTTGTTTCAACTTTGTTCAACATCAAAACCTTAACCACTATCCATAAATCAATTCCTCAAATCAAACACAGACACAAGCTCTTCTAAAACATGCATGATCCCATTCTTCCAACCAATTTAACAATTAAATTGCAATGAAACCATACCACTAAAAACCATGTGCTTCACTTTTGTTGGTGTAATCAAACAAAACGATGCACGATGTCTCCATAACCATACACAGAAAACAACCAAGTCTCTGACATCAAATTTCCAATTTGTAACAATCCCGATCAGGACATATTAAACACACAACAACCACCAAAACAATTTTTACCAAGATGTAGGAACACACAGACCAATGCATAATGCAAAGAAGCATTTTTGTGACTGTACACATATAATTACTCCCAATCAAACCATTAAACCATGTTGGGTTATCAATCCAACACAAGGAGGCAGTGACTGTAAGCCCATTTTCATTTCCTTTTACAACTTCTCTAATCAACCAATTAAACCATGTTGAGCTATCGAATCAACTGTCACAATAAAAGAATGCAGCGACTATATACCAATCACCATTTACGATTGCAACTGTGTAATCAACCCGATCAACAAAGACAAGCCAATAATCAAACCCCTGTTAATACTACCCAACAACTATAACAATCAACCAAATAAATGACAGAGTGTGACTGTTGAGTTAATCAAAA
>ML789974.1:896613-913767 GCA_009831015.1 Picea engelmannii | reverse complement strand
AAATTGCCTTGGGATCATCACCAAACTGGCGCATTAGCCTTGATTCCCTGAGTTAACTCCTCACTACTCTATGTTCAGTCAGTTAACTGAAGACTAGTTAACTAGTTAACTCAACTAGGTGGCAGTTCACTCCCATAACTGCCTGAGAGACTAGACTAGGTGGCAGTTCACTCCCGTAACTACTAGTGTGTGTCTAGATCACTCTAGACCACCACTATGGCGCATTGGTTCACCTCCAGTGTGCACTCATTGAGCTATACAAAGTATATCATGTGTAAATTATTCATTATTCATAACAGTTAATGAGAATTCTTTCATTCTTTCTCTCCTTCTTATTTCTGCAATTATCTCTGTAAATGTGTGTATTATTGTTTAGCTATATCGATACCAAGAACCTGCATGGGAATAACCCTTGTGGTTTTCTCCAAAAGCTTAATAATGCTGATAGAAATGCAGAGCCATGTAATAGAAACCAACCTTAAAGAAAGCCTCTTGGCATAATATCCACCATAACCAACTATGCAGAAACCAATAAAATAAAACAATCCCACGACCAGGTGGAAAATGATATGCAGTGACCAAAAGGTGGTTCAAATCAAACACAACAACCCCATAACACGAAATGTGATTGGGTATGATTACAAGACTGTGAGGAGACGGCTAGCAAGTCCAAACTGAATGAAACCCTCCAACAAAAACCCATAGAGACAATAGAGAGCCATCACAGCTTCCTTCACACAGAATAGTCCATAAAATCGCAACTTCAACCATCCAATTTTCCATTTGCAATGAATAACACACAAAAAACCATTCCAGAGAAACACCACGAGTTTACACAGTTGCAAGCATCAAGAAAAACATAGACCAATACATCATCGAGCCAATATTTATTTCATAAACAGAGCGAGTTCATGGATGGGTGAAAAAAACATACATGTAACCAAATGGTCTTAAAAATGTGAGCTTGGTTGAGCAGTTCCTTCCTCACATGAATATCGGAGCTTAACCACAGCGAAAATCAAATGAACAATAACCAAGATAGGGTGATGGCCAATGGGAGGAGTGTGGAGTGACGTGTATTAAATGCATGTCGCTTCCATCCTCTCCTCATTCAATTATGTAGTACACACCAACCAGCCAACATTAACCCATTCCATTAATCCATGCATCAAAACTAACATCCATTGCTTGCCAAATCCATCACCTGATATCATATTAATCATTACCAAAACATACCATAATGTATATCAAGTGCGCCTTCATATAACTCAATAACATCGTATAGCCACTAACATTGCTAGTTAGGACTAACATCAACCTTTTTAAATTTCAAATGCATATAATATAGTATAGCATAGTTTAGTTCCTCTTTCTTGGATTTTTCATAGGTCCTTTTTCCATTGCTCTTATTTGTTTTTACTAACATGTATCTTGTGCAGGTGCAACATGTAATAAATCATGGCACCAATAGAAATTGTAATAATAGTTAACATAAGCCATCATGACATGGAATTTAGAGTCTAGAGCAACAGAACCAACACATAACATGCATTATCCATCTTTCGTTTGTCGCAAATAGAACCAGTATTTCATCATCAATCATGTAGAACCTTGTAAGCATCATTGAACAACGACATAAAATGTGTAACAATACTATCTCTGATCCTCCAACCTACAAGGGGGTCCCACCTACTAGTATTATATATCATTAGCTTAGTTTAAATATTAGTCTTTAGCAATAATTTGCGGGCAAAAACCTCGTTGCGATTTGTATCTTCAACACATCCCTTTGTCCTTTTAAGTACGAACACATTGTTCATCCCCCAAGCTCTTTCCTACATGATTGAGAACCTGTTTGTCTCTCTTATATGAGTTTGTTGTTGGTGGAGGATTGAAGTGGTGGAGGTCCATTTGGAAGGAACTTAGTTTCTCAGTTCTGAACTATGCCGACACGAAAGTTTATAATTCATTCACTTCTGTTGATTACATTTTAATAGAAATACTCTTTTCTCATCCAATTAATATCTTGTGAATATTTGAGTTGTTATTCCATGGGCATATTTTTTATGGATTTTCATGGATTATGTTATTGAATGTGCTAACATTATATATTATCACCATATTCTTGTGTTTCTTGGTTGTTGAGGACTAGTTGCAGGTGTATTTCTTTGGGTCAAGTGATTAACGGTGGACTTCATCGAACGTCTGGACAAGGTAGGCCTTTTATCTTGTCTTGCTAGCATATTTTTTTATATAGCATACTTGATATTAGAGTTGATTTCTGCAGTCATTTCCATATGTTGTGGTTTACCCCTAGACATAGAGAGATTTCCCTCGTAACAAGGTGATTGGATATTTGAATAGTTTACCTTGTAAGCATGAGGGCATGCTTTCTTAATAACCTAGGGAGTCTGATGTATGAGCATTGAATTCATTATAAGGATTCCAGTGTCCATATTTCTACAGAAGCAAAATTAGTTGTTGCAAAACATGACAGGCTTCCAAATGTGATAACATTGTTGCACAAGTGATAGTGTTGCTATAGAATGTAACAATGCTACAAAATACTTTTATAAAATTGATAAAAGATAAGTGCATGAGAGAAAATGAAAAATTTAAGAGGAAATTTGTATGTATGTGTAGAAAGTTGTTCAAATAACGTGTTTTTTGACGCTTAAAATCGCAATGATGAATATTGACCGCAAACAATTGCTAAGCTCTATTATTTATTTATGACAATAATAATTAACTAGTAGCTGGGACCCCCTTGTAGACTAGTGGCACTATGATGGATGTGTTACGCTTATACATTTGTTGTTGTTATAATGATTCCTACACAATCTTCTACAGTTGATGATGCAAGTCTCGGTTTCATTCATTTTGACAACATGGTTGGTTGATATATTATTGTTAAATGTTGTTGATGGTTACTCACAATACATAGCAGTTCTATGGATATAAGGATTATATTGTTTTATAGGTGTTATGTCATGCATTAACATTAATTAATGATTTTATACATGATCTCATGCAAAAGGATAATATGATTATATGGGAGCTTGAACAAAACAAAAAGGAAATGGATAAGTCCTAACGTTATTAAAAAAGAGATTATATATAAACCTTAAGGTATATATAATGGTGACAAATGGAAGGTGATGGACCTAGCTGCTATACTATGCGCTTTTGTTAAAGGATTATATGTCAAGCACATATGGTAATGTTTAACATATGGTTATTGTTAAAGTTTTGATATGATTAATGTGTTTGAATTAATCATTGATGTTATGGTAATGTGATGGCTAGTACGTTGAATTGAATAGGATCAGGTGAGAAAGCGACGGGCATTTACTGCACGTCACTCTAAACCACCCTCGATCTTGTCACCCTAGCCATAGTTGCATTTGGCTCTGATGGTTGTGGAAGCTCCGCAATTTCAGGTTTTGAAAGGAAAAACATAGTCCAACTCTTCCCTCAAAGAGATTTTTCCAGGTATGGCTCATTTTCTTTCCATCCATGATAGTCCCTCTGTATTATGAATCGATTTGTTGGCTCATGATTGCATGAGTTCTATGTTTTTCTTGAGTTTTGACTGTGTAACAGTGTTGTGCTTACGGTTTTCTCTGTGAATACACTGGAATGTTGGCGTTTTAAAGGAAAGGAATGGATTTTATTGCTTTGCAAAGCATGTGCATTGGTTATTGGTTTAAAAGAAAATGTCGGTCAACTTGGGTTTTTATTCTGGTTCTCTGTGGAAAATGATGACAATGGGTAACAAGATCTAATTTTTTATTGCGTGGGTTTTTAGCACCAGTCTGGGTATTAGTTTTTGTCACCCCTTTTTATCTCGGTTGTTGTTATGATTTGTTCCTCCAAGTTGCAATGCAACTATCATGTTCTTACTTACTTTGTGTGGTCGAGCTTCGAGCTATTGTTTGTTATAGCATTTACATCACTATCACTGTTGCTAAACGAATGGAGCGGTTTGGTTTTGGGAATCACTCGGTTCTTTAAATGGAAGTTCGTATTTGTGTTTGGTTGGCCACAGGTTGCACTCAGGTATTTTTCCACAGTGTTTTTAAGCGTTCGCTCCTCTCATCTATGTTGCAGTGGTTGACTGATAGGTTGGTAACCCTCACTGTCAAGTTGTTTTTGAAGGTTATATTGTCTGTGGTGTTTGGAAAGGACATGGTCCCTCTATGTTTTCAAGGATTCTTCCTTGTCTTAGCCAACTCTCATTACCTCTCTACAATAATTTTTTTAAAGAACATGACTTGTTTATGTTTCTACTGAGCACGACTTAGTTCTATTGAACCCAACTTGCTTCTCTTTCTCCTCGGGCACTTTTTGGCTCTGTCAAGATTTTAGGTTACAAGTTAAATGACTGTGGTGATTTTAAGAAAAAGCACGGGCTCTCTAACTTCAAAGACCATCTCTTAATTGAGTCTATGTATTTCCTCTCTGTGATAAATTTATTTGAAAAAGAAAAGGGTATGGGCTATCTACAGCCCCAAGAACTTTCCATTTGGTTGATTTATGGTTAATCCATCCATTGTTGTGTTAAACCCTAGCACAATCATGATCCCATTTAAGTTTAAAAGGCACATGTGTGTGATTGGTCCATCAAACATGATCTTGGTTATGTCAAGATTAAAGGAGACACTTGTGTGTGATATGGTTATGTTGTCCTCGTGCATTATATGACTCTGTCAATTGTTGGGTAATTCTTTTAAAGGAAGTCTTCACATGTTTAATGTACACAAATTTCGGGGTCAAGGTTACATGTTCTTTGATGAAATGTTGCTTTTGAATCAGGATTTGTGTCGATTATATTGTCAAAGACCTATGTGTGATTAAATCAGGCCCGATTATTGTTTTGATGACAGTGGATTCTGTCAATCAGTGTTGGAAAGTCGACTGTTGGTGGTTAATAATCGGTCTATTATTATGTGATTGCAAAGGATGAATATTGGATATGGATAATTGGAATCACTGTGCATATTATATTTTGTTTTTTAAAGGAAAAGGTTAGCATTGGAGCATGCAGGATTGTGATTCGAATGGTTATGATGTTGGCAGTGATTCTAATATGATGTTGCATAGTTAT
The DNA here is from genome assembly GCA_009831015.1 of Picea engelmannii. NCBI lineage: Eukaryota > Viridiplantae > Streptophyta > Pinopsida > Pinales > Pinaceae > Picea > Picea engelmannii. The sequence goes on along the minus strand of ML789974.1, from coordinate 908,660 downwards.
AGTATAAGATGCAAACATTGATATAATTGAATAATTTTTTACAATTGAATTGTTTTTTTTATGGAAATCAGTAAGCATTATGTCTGCAATTAAGGGACAGTTAAATGATTTTGATTTTAAAAGTGGATGCTTATTGGATTGCAATCGGAACATAGATATGGTTGTTGTTTGATATAATTGATTTTTTTATGAACATTATCTGTATTATTCCCTCTCATACTATCACTTTTTCGCTCATTATACCCCCCTCATGATCCCATTTTCATTTTGACACGCCCTGTTCTCTAAAATAAATTAAAAACTATATATGGCAATGGTAAAAAGATGACACAGAAATAGGTGGTAGATGATATATTTTTTGGTATTGATTGCACTGTCAATTATTTAATGAATTGTTGAGCAGTACTCATGTTTTTACACCCTGTCATGGTATCAATTTTTCACTCATTACAATCCCCCCGGATATCCCATGAACCCTATTTCACTCCCTGCTCATTTGGCAATTATTAAATAAATTTTATGGATTGAATTGCATGGGTCTTATGTCAATTTATGAGCCAAACTTTGTTTCATATAAAGAGAATGTCATGTATGGTGTGTTAAGGGCTAGTTGATAAATAAATTGATGCATACATGATGAGTTTCTTCAATAGAGGTAGTCATGGAAGAAACAATAAGGAAAGAGGTAATTGGAACAGAGGGCAGAGAAGGCCCAGATTCTCAATTCATTTTGATGACTATCCTCGTGAGTTGAACCAGCTTTTTAGAGTTGGGTTCTTCAATTGGATTGGGCAAGGGATAATTCAGCCTAGACTAGAGAGGCCTCCCTTCCAGCCCCAACATATCCTTGGTATCGATGTGCCTCCCCATGTATCTATGCAACCAGAAGTTCTTGAAAATGATGGATGGCAGGAGATTATTCATCTGGCAGTCTCCCACCACCATGGTTGGCCCAACTTGTCATTGCCTCCTCCTCCTACACCTGTAAATCCAAATGCTCAAATTTCCCTTGTACACTCACATGTTCAATCCTCTCATGCTAGCAAGCGACTTAAAACTGAGGCTCCCCATGTGCAAGTCAAAGGTAAAGTTATTGCTTCCCCCTCATCACCTTCAAGTGACTCAGCAAAATCAGTGTCCTCATGTATGCACCTAAGGGACAATTGTTCCCATGTTATTAGTGAGATTAAGCCTCAAGGTTCCACCCAACCAAAGGCTAATTCTGGGATCTCCAAAGGGGACAACAGTGATAGAAGAAGGATTGCCTCTCAAAGTGGCAAATATGGATTTTGATTTTATGTGTTAGGGTCTTTTTGTTGAAGACAATCAACTGCAGAAAGTTTTGGACAACAAACTATTTTTTGGATATTGTGGATATTTACATGTTTTGGATATAATTTGAAATATTTCTGATATTTAAATTTCAAATTTTGGAAATAATTTGTGGGAGTTACAAGGAGGCATGTGTTTAATTGGTTGTCTAATTGTGTTTACTTTTGTAAAGGCATAAAATGGAATCACAATGGGTCCCACCTGCTTAGTTATTATTTAATAAAGACCCTTAATTATTATTATTATTACTTCCCCTAAACTAAAATTAGTTAAGTTTATTTAACTTAACTAAAGGAGGTAGTTGAACTACTTCAACTGATTTGGAATGCATAAAAGCCAAATGAGAAGGAAGAACAAGGGGAGAATAGAAGGAGAAAGTAATACTAAGGTTTGCTCTTGTGTTTTCATGAGATAGTTCAGTTTTCATTCATTCTTCAGTGCATTAAAGGCCTAATTCCCTTTTTGACAGCAGGGTACTATTGTAGATAGCAAGGTTCAAAGTTGAACCATATCATTCAGATGTTTGTTTCAGAGGAGTTGATCTATCTTTGATAGTCTATGTATACTTGTTTGTTTATGGATTGAGTTTCATAACTGATAAAGGATATTGTGCAGAGTCAAGTGGGCAGCAGTCTGTGGCAAGTTGATCCAGATTTTAAAGTTCAGTTTTTACTTCTTGTCAGAGTCCTTTTGTATGGTTTTCATCGAGGATATCTAAGTTTGACCTTGGACCATGCCCTCACAAGGATTTTTGTAAAGAGAAAGATACTTTTGATTTCTTGGAATGAAATAAAGTGATTGTTATTCTGTCTCATTTGTATTAATCTCTGACATGGTTACTTTTTCTTTTGATCTCCACTTTTACTTTCTACAATCTGTATATGTTTAGAAAATTATATAAAAAATCATTTTTTGTAACAATCTTTTCATTTAAAAAATCAGCCTAAGCCCTTGTAATTAATACTTGTGGATTGGGAAATACTTTTTTGAGGCTATAAAACATAGGGTGATATTCCCAAACAAGATTCAAAAATGCTCGAGTAAGATAATTCATATATTTTCCTCAACATTTATTTGGTGACCATACTGGGGAGATCTTCCATATCTCTTTGATTGATTGTATGCTTGATTATCATTGAATATATTTATATTTATACTTTTGATCCTTTGTCTGTTTCTTTTCTTCATGATTGTACCTGTTACAAGGCAGCCCAATATTGAGCCTGGTCTTAAAGATAAGACCAACATTGCTTTAACCTTATTTAACACCATCTTAGAGATCGCTAATACCCGGGTTGAGCTTGAACACTTGTGGGTAGTGATTGAGCAAGACATAAGTGTCTGATAATGTTGGGAAGCTAGGCAAAGACACCCTAGAAATCAGCCATAACTTTCTTTTTCCTAAAGTTTTGATTTTCTTTTCATGTCCTTAAACCCTTGCATCTCTAGGAGAAGAAGAGGTTTATCACCTGAGATCAACCCTATTGCTGAAATAGGAAGAAGAAATGTTGTTTTGTTAACCCAACAAAGTACTCTAAGGAGAAATTTGTCTAATTCTGCCAATTAGTCTTTGTCTCCCTTACCTATCGTTCACAAGATGGCATCTAGTGGTGGCTTTGGTGGTACTGGAGGTGCTTCTTCATCTCAACCTTCAGCCTCATCAGTGATTGGTAGCTTCTATAGTCATCAAGTCCCTGTCCAATCTACCACTAATCCTACTAAGGTCATAAAGAAGTATGGTCTCTTTCAATTTGAGGAAGATGCTACTACTAGTCCATGGTGTGTTTCCTCTCCTCTAAACTTAGCACCTACTACTCATCCACTTCCAAAATTCAAAGAGCGTCTCCCTAGGTTTTCAGGGAATAACACAGTCGCTACGAATGAACACTTGGTGGCATTTTCTAATTCCTGTCAAAACATAGGAGCCAATGACAATGACACTTGTATGTGCTTATTTGTAATTCCTTTGAAGGGAAAGCACCGACCGATTTCTTTGATATTCCTCCCAAGATTCTTTCTACTTGGGAGGAGTTAGTTTATTGGTTCAAATCTACTTATGGGCAGTCTAAGAGCCCAGCCGAGAAGTTACGGGAGTACAATAACATTTCTTATAAAGACGATGAGACTATCAAGTCTTTCAAATTATGTTTCACCAAGTTATATCACCAAATTCCCGAACTTATTCGCCCTTAGAACCAAGCCGCTTTTATGCATTATTATAATGCTCTACCTTCCCTCTACCATCATAGGCTTGAAGAAAAATCCATTGATAACCTTGGTTCCGCTCTGCATACTTTTCTAGAGTATGAAGAATAGCTTGAAAGAACAGGTATTCCCAAGGGAGACTCGGTTAAACAGACGAACATGGTTGCCCTCTTACATCTTGTACAAGACATGAATAATTGAATGATAGAGTATGAGCGAAAGGGAAATGTTTCTTCACTTACCCCTGGGGCCTCATCTTCTTCTTCACCACCCTTTAGGAATCCTAGTTAAAACAAATTTCAACCTAAATCCATCATGCCTCGTAGTTGGTGTGAATTTTGCAAGGAACACCATGAGGAAAGTACTTGTGAGGTAAAGAAGAGTGTCAGAGATAAAATCTTTGGTAAAAGTCCTGAAACTACTATTGTTGTTCTAGATTTTGTAGAACCAAAGGATGTCAAGATCATAAATACTAGGAATAAATCCTATGCTTCGAAAGGTAAATATGATCCTCCTCGCACTTCTTCTAGCCCAAGATCATCTTCACCAGTCGTTATTGTACAAGTTACTAAAACTCCTGACAGTCAAGGAACTCCCTCTCCTCTTCCTTGTTCCAAATACAACATTCTTAATCAATTGGCTAATATTAAAGTTGATGCTACCCTCCTGGACATGGTTGTCGTCCCTGAGAAATAAAAGCATCTGAAAATTTTCATGGAATGAAAAGATTCCATTGTATCCAATCTCTTTGAAGAAGTAGATGAATACGACTCAACTATAAATAAAGTAGGTGTACATAATTTTAGACACTCTATAAAAAACCCCTCGTTTTTCATTTCTGTATAAATTATGGACAAAATAGCCCATTGTTGTATGATTGACAGCAGTTCAGGCCCAAGTGTAATGTCAAAGATTATTATGGAAGAGCTAGGTGTGTCTTGTACAAATGAAAATTCCAAAAGCATGCTCTCTTATAATAGTTTACAACAAATGACCATAGGTGAAATCAAGGACGTGACCTTGGTTTTGTACATGCATCCTGAAATAAGGAAAACCCTTAATATTCTGGTAATTTACATGCCAGTGAGTAATTATTCAATCATCTTAGGAAGAGACTGGAAAGCTTTGATGGGTGGATACCTATCACTCGACGTGACACCCTTATTCGTTCCTAGGAATGGTAAAAACATTATAGTCCTAAGGGAGGGAATAATTTCACCTTATATAGAAATCATCCCACAACCTAATGTAAATTATATCGAGGAGGACCTAGGAGTGTATTCCATCTTTGCAGATGAGGACAACACTACCTTGGAACAAATCGACATAGAGGATGGGATGTGGCATATGCACTTTGATGGTTCATGCTCCAATGAAGGAAATGGAGCTGTTATTATCTTGTACTCTCCTGTGGGTAAAATTCACAATGTTTCCTATAGGTTAGAGTATTCTTGTGCAAACAATGTCACCAAATTTGAAGCGTTACTGTTAGGCATTGAAATGCCTATAATTTAGGTTGTGGTCACCTTACAGTTTTTGGGGACTCTGAACTTGTTATAAATCTTGTACCTGAGATATATTATCCTAGAAACAAGTTAATGAAATGCTACACCCAAATTGTTTGGGCGCTTATCTCGAACTTGATATCTTTCAACCTCACTCATGTTAAAAGGGAATTGAACTCAATGGCTGACAGGTTAGCTATTTTTGCAGCCTCTCCTACTCGGAAACTTCTGCCACAAAGACTTGATTGCACCTTTCAATCTTTGTATCGTTCTCATATCCCTGACAATGTAGAGTTATGGCAGGTCTTCCCTAGTGATGACAACATCTGTGCTTTCATACAAAATGAACCTTACAAGCCTAAGGAGATTATATCCATGGAAGATAACAAAATTACGAAGGGCTTGAATCCTCTAGAAAGTTCATTTTCATCAAGTGATGTAGGAAACAAAGAAAAACATAAAGAAGAGGAGTCGAAAAGGAAAGTGGGTGAAACCATTTCCTTGAACATTGGGACGCCTGATTGTCCAAAGAATGTTAAGATAGGTGCCCAATGTTATGATGAAAAAAAATTGAAGTTCACTGAGTTACTTCGTGAATTTCAAGATGTTTTTGCTTGGTATTATGAGGATATTTGTGGTTTTGATCCTGATCTTATACAACATGTCATTCTTATCAAGGAGGTCATAAAATGAGTTAGGCAAAAACAAAGACCCATTAACCCTGCACTGGAAGCAACTATTCAAAAGGAGTTGGAAAAACTCTTGAAGGCTGGGATAATTTTCCCTATTAAGTATTCTGAGAGGGTTTCTAATTTGGTTCTCGTTCGGAAAGCAACTGGTCAGCTTAGATTATGCGTTGATTTTTGTGCATTGAATAGGGCTAGTATAAAATACCATTTTCCTCTCCCTAATGTGGAAATGATTTTGTAGCAAGTTTCAGGGTCAGAGATGATTTCCTTACTTGACGGTTTTTCTGGTTATAATCAGATCAAGGTAAAAAGGACGGATAAATATAAAACCAATTTTATTACACGTTGGGGTACTTTCTCTTATGAATGTATGCATTTTGGATTATCTAATGCAGGTGCCACTTTTCAAAGAGCTATGCAAATAGATTTTGACGATTTGATCAGCAAAATTATTCAAATTTATATTGATGACTTCACTGTGTATTCTAAAAACCGATCAGATCATTTTGGTCATCTTAGAAATATTCTCATGCAATGCAGGAAATTTGGCATTTCTCCAAATCCTTCTACATCTATCTTTGGCGTTACCAAGGGCAAGATCCTTGGAAACATTGTCTCTAATTTAGGACATCCCAAAACGATTGTTTTTATCCTAAATCTTCCTGCTCCTACTTCCAAAAAGGAGGTTCAAGATTTTATGGGTATTATCAACTTTGTTCCTAGGTTTGTTCCTGATTTTGTTGTAATGGTCAAACCAAATCACAATATTTTTAATCAAGATCACTCCTTTTCTTCGATAGATTATGTCGAAAATGCTTTTGTAGGGATCAAGAACGTAATCAGTTTCGCACCAGTTTTGGCAAAGCCAGATTTTGAGAAAGAATTTATTATATATACTAATGCCACAGAGGAAGCAGTTTCTGCTATCCTCGTGCAATATGATGACCAAGTTAATGAAAAAACAATGTCTTACATGAGTCAAAGCTTGCTAGATGACGAGTTTAAATATTCTTATATCGAAAAGCATGTTTTCTCTCTTGTTAAAGTTGTTGAAAAAATTCGCCACTTCATCTTAGGTAAGCACACACTGGTAAAATTCCCTTTACCTGTTGTCAAGAATTTACTCTCACAGACTTATCTTTTAGGGAAGCTTACACATTGACTTGCCAAGATTCAAGAGCATGATCTAACCATCATGACTTCTAAAACCATTAATGGATGTGACTTAACCCTTCACTTAGCTCAACATGTAGAAGCAAGTGAAGAAATTGATGAACAAGATAACTCTCTATCAACATTGTTTTACATTGACAGTCAAATCCTTCATGTAGTTGAACATCCTTGGTATAAAGATCTGGTGTATTACTTGCAAAATCAAAGATGCCCAGATAATTTGGATACTCATCAAAGAAGAAGGCTCCATCTCGAATCTTCTAGATACGTCATTTTAGGAGACTTCTTGTTTAGGAGATCTACCGATGGTATGTTATTTTGTTGTGTGAATAATGAAGGAGCACAAAAATTGTTACAAGAGACTTATGGATCTTTAGAGTTTGTTATTCATGTAGGAGGTCACTTTTCTACTAAAACTATTGCTTTTAAAATTATCATGAAAGGTTGTTATTGGCCTTTAATCTTTCATGATTCTTATAATTTTTCAAGATATTGTGACAAGTGCCAGAAGTTTGTTGGTAAAAAATGTCTTTCTGTCGTGCCTTTACAACCTGTCCTCCCTAACTTTCCTTTTTCAAAAAGGGGTCTGGACTTTATTGGTCCTATTAATCCTCCATCTTCAGTAGGGCAAGTTTTTATCTTGACAGCCACAGACTATTTGACGAAATGGACTGAAGTTGTCCCACTTGAGCATTCGCAGGATGAGAAGGTGATTTCTTTCCTTGAGACTACTATTTTTTCCAGATTTGTTCTTCCTTTGGAAATTATTACAGACAATGGTCCCACTTTTATTTCTGCTACGCTGACTCATTTTCTAGCTAAACTGGGGGTTAAACATTTTACATCATCAACTTATTATCCCTAAGGAAATGGGAAAGTTGAGTCTAGTAACAAGAATTTGGTTAGAATTATCAAGAGGCTCATTGAAGATAAGCCTCGTCAATGGCACACTCTCCTCACTTACACACTTTGGGAAGATCGCACTACCACCAAGGTGAGCACTCATTGCACTCCTTTCTAGCTTGTTTATGGTCAAGAAGCCATTCTGCCTACCAAGCTAGAACTTTCTTCTCTAAGGATGATGCTACAGGTTGAAGAATTAAATTCTTCCAATATCTCTCAAAGAATGAATGCACTCTTGGATTTAGATGAACAAAGGACGTTTGCCTTGGATAATATAAAGAGAAGACAACAAATAGTTAAAATATATTTCAATAAAAGTGAAAAGGTTGTCAAATTTAAGGTTGATGAGAAGGTCCTATTGTGGGATTCAGCTCGTGCTAATAGAGGAAGGCATTCAAATTTCCAAATGTATGGTTGGGTCCTTTTAAGATCGCTTTTTTCCTAGGCACAAATTCCTATATCCTAAAGGAGTTGAAAGAACAATTATTTTCCTGTAGCACTAATGATTCCCACCTAAAACACTATGTGGAACCAACTTGAAAGTTTAAATGTTGTATGGAATTTTTTATGTATTATAGTTTTGTTTATTTTCTTTGATTTTACTTTGTTGTTATTCCTTCTGTTGTTTCATTTTTGTTGTTTTATTTCTTTTATTGACTTCTTTTCTTATTAGAAATAAAATTGTTGGATCAATTTTGCCACATCGACGCCATTCTACAAGTATTGTTAATCAATAACAATCAGGTTACACAGCTGTCATGATGTTCCCCCTTGAAAACATCATTGAAATTGTTATCTGCTTCAATTGTTGTTAGATAACATAGTTGGTTTTATTCCCTATTTATTCTTTCCTTTTCTTCATTTGCTCCAAGATTCAAAAGAGCACACCAGAAAAATTTTCTCCTTGAAGTCAATAACGATTTTACTATGATAAATAGGATGATTATGCATACAGGGATAAACCCCCTCATACTTAACACTTTCCATGAGTTATTCCAAAAATCCCAATCATTTTTTCCCTTAAACCGCTCACTTCCCCCCGTTGCATAATCATTTTGATGTCTATTTTCTTGATCTAATGTTCACCTCGTCTGCGAAACCAGACAATCTGAGTTCTTAATCTGTTGGAAACATATTTCCCTTTGGAGTCGCTAATTGTTGATGCTTAAAATCGCAACTATGAATATTGCCCACAAATGATTGCTAAGCTCTATTATTTATTTATGATAATAATAATTAGCTAGTAGGTGGGACCCCCTTGTAGACTAGTGGTGCTATGATGGATGTGTTACGCTTATATGTTTGATGTTGTTATAATGATGCCTACACAGTCTTCTATGGTTGATGATGCAAGTCTTGGTTTCATTCATTTTGACAACATGGTTGTCTGATATATTATTGCTAAATGTTGTTGATGGTCACTCGCAATACAGAGCAGTGCTATGGATATAAGGATTATTTTGTTTTACAAGTGTTATGTTATGAATTAACATTAATTAATGATTTTATACATGATCTTATGCAAAAGGATAATATGATGATATGGGAGCTTGAACAAAACAAAAAGGAAATGGATAAGTCCTAAGGTTATTACAAAAGAGATTATATATAAACCTTAAGGTATATATAATGGTGACAAATGGAAGGTGATGGACCTAGCTGCTATACTATGCGCTTTTGTTAAAGGATTATATGTGAAGCACATATGGTAATGTTTAACATAAAACCTCTCATGCTAGCAAGCAACTTAGAATCGAGGTTCCCCATGTGCAAGTCAAAGGTAAAGTTATCGCTTCCCCTTCATCCCCTTCAAGTGACTCAGCAAAATCAATGTCCTCTCGTATGCACATGAGGGACAATTGTTCCAATGTTATTAGTGAGATTAAACCTCAATATTCCACCCAACCTAAGGCTAATTCTGGGAAATCCAAAGGGGACTGCAGTGACAGAAGAAGGATTGCCTCTCAAAGTGGAAGATATGGATTTTGATTTATGTGTTATGGTTGTTTTGTTGAAGACAATGGATTGCAGAAAGTTTTGGACAACAAACTATTTTTTGGATATTGTGGATATTTACATGTTTTGGATATAATTTGAAAAATTTCTGATATTTCAATTTCAAATTTTGGAAATAATTTATGGGAGTTACAAGGAGGCATGTGTTTAATTGGTTGTCTAATTGTGTTTATTTTGTAAAGGAATAACAGGGAGTCACAAGGGGTCCCACCTACTTAGTTATTATTTAATAAAGACCCTTAATTATTATTATGATTGTTACTTCCCCTAAAATAAAATTAGTTAAGTTTAATTAACTTAACTAAAGGAGGTAGTTGAACTACTTCAACTGATTTGGAATGCATAAAAGCCAAATGAGAAGGAAGAACGAGGGGAGAATAGAAGGAGAAATAAATACTAAGGTTTTCTCTTGTGTTTTCATGAGATAGTTCAATTTCCATTCATTCTTCAGTTCATTAAAGGCCTAATTCTATTTTTGACAGCAGGGTCCTATTGTAGACAGCAAAGTTCAAAGTTGAACCATATCATTCAGATGCTTGTTTCAGAGGTGTTGATCTATCTTTAATAGTTTGTGTATACTTGTTTGTTTATGGATTGAGTTTCATAATTGATAAAGGATATTGTGCAGAGTCAAGTGGGCAGCAGTTTGTGGCAAGTTGATCTAGATTTTAAAGTTCAGTTTTTACTTCTTGTCAGAGTCCTTTTGTATGGTTTTCATCGGGGATATCTAATTTTGACCTTGGTCCATGCCCTCATAGGGATTTTTGTAAAGAGAAAGATACTTTTGATTTCTTGGAATGAAATAAATCGATTTCTATTCTGTCTCATTTGTATTAATCTGTGACTTGGTTACTTTTGATTTTGATCTCCAGTTTTACTTTCTGCAATCTGTATATGTTCATAAAATTATATAAAAATTTCATATTTTGCAACAATCTTTTCATTTAAAAAATCATCCTAAGCCCTTGTAATTAATACTTGTGGATTGGGAAATATTTTTTTGAGGCTATAAAACATAGGGTGATATTCCCGACTATCTTGCCTTGGCCAAGCAAGATTCGAAAATGCTTGAGTAAGATAATTCATATCTTTTCCTCAATGGTGTTGAATAAGGAGTATGTTATTGACCGGAAGTTGGAATGTCACATTGCATAAGAAGAATAGATGGAAATTAAAGTGAATAAGAAGACCATTTGGAAGTTGAAGGTGAATAGCTTCCTAAAGATAAATAAATACACCGCGAATGAAGTGAGAATAAGCTGGAAAAAAAAAATAGAAGAAGCACGAAGAAGAGGAGGAGAAGATCTCAAGAGGAAGGTGATAGAGGGAATGGTTGAAGTTTCCATGGCCTTTGGCCTAGAAACCCAATGAAATTTGTAAGTTGATATGTGGCCATGGAACCATTGTAATTTATTCTCTGCGTAAATGAATAAAAGAGTTCAAGTTTCCGGATTAAATCCCTGTGCATATGTGTAGATGAGTTTGTGTGATTATATTGATATGTTGTTTTGTATGTATGGTTGTAGATCGCATTATATTACATGGATTATTAATTCTATAAGGATGTCAAGTGTGGACAATGTATATTCCTATAGAGAACAGTGTTATTGTGAATCCCTATCATTATATATACATATCTCGATGCAGAAATATGAGCTAGCGATGACATTATTCATAAATCTAGAATTGTACAGAGAATTATATTAGTGCATTGAACCATGATCGAGTTCTCTTGTGTTCTATAGCATCCAATTTCTTGTGCTATGGAAGAATAGTTTGTGGACGATGTGTAACTATTGGAGAATTTAAGGATGAGAACCTTGTGTAGTTTTGTTATGCAATAAAGGCTTGAAGAGTCTACATTTCCAACTCTACATAGAAATATGGAATCATGTTGTGAATTTACTCTGACATGAAGGAGGGGTGGATCCCCTTGCATCACTATTCTACCTAGCATGAACAATTTCATCGGTAGCCATGGTACAAAAAGGCACTTGTTCCTTTGGAAGAATCTTACTTTGGGCACCAACATCAATTCTCATTTTCTCTATAACTTTTCCACCTCTCCCCCATAGATAACATGTTTGATGCTTTGGAACTAATATATGAACATGCACTAGATTAACAACATCCTCATCTTCATCATCAAATCCATGCCCTTCCTCTACAATTCTTCTAAGCATCTTAAACAAAGCATAATGATTAGCACAAGGAGGATTCTTGC
>ML789974.1:864047-885545 GCA_009831015.1 Picea engelmannii | reverse complement strand
CATGTACTTGATACTTTTTCCCATGTATGGCTACTTTCCACTTGTGCAATTGAGTTCTTGTTTGTTTCAATTTACTATGTTAAAGGGGCAAGTATGGTTATATTGATAGCATTGGCAATTTGCTCACCATCATGCTCTTCCAATTCTAATTTTATGTTATTGCACAATCACTTTGAATTTCAAATTAATTTATCATGAAATTCTATAATGCTTGCATTTCGCATAGTAGATAACCATCAAATGCTCTTATTATTTGGCATTCTATGCTTGACAATATATTTCAGGTCCATTCTTTGTGATATCATTAGACTACCAATATTTTTTTAACCAATACTTGGTAAATTGTATTAATAAAAAGTTGTAGCTAAGCTAAACAACACTATTACATCATATCGTATGTCTTCAAATTTAAAACAAGATAAACAATTCCATATCATAATACAACATTTACATATGTTTGCTAGCAAAATTACTTACTATAGATTATATAAAAAGTACCTGATATGCTAATAACTTTACAATACATAATCTTATCAAAAAATTAGCTTGTTGGTTAGCATAGATTCGTGTTCCCCTATATCCATATCCTCAAAGAGCTAGTGCACTATGTCCTCCTCCTTTGGCTCTCCATGGCCTAAATTCACATGCATCCTCTGATTGAATGCCCTAGGTTAATCATGTTTACATAGGTTGACAACTAGGTTCATTATCATGTCACATTCAGCCTCAAGGATGGTAATTTATTGCTTTAATTGAACCATAGTGCCCATGATAGAATCAATTTGAGAAACTATTTGTTTTTCATTATATGTGCCTTCGATGTAACAGTAAATATAGAAATATTGTTACCCTAGATCATTTCCTCATGTGATCTTAAAACTCTTATGATCTATTACAATTATCTATAGTCCATGTGTGATATTACAGAGACATGCAGCCACTTTAAAATGAAGTACTGGATCCAGATAATCCAATAGAACCATAGTGTCAAATCTAAGATATCATTATCCAAACCAACTAAGACCACAAGGACATTGGTCCAAATACCACGATACCTAAACCAATGTACTAAATTCTGAGAACATGTCTTCAAATTTTCATATAGAGCAACATCATTCTAAGATATAGTTCACTTAACACCAGAGTACCTTCCTTAAAAATATATGACTAGAGAAATCAAAACATCAAGCACACTAGGTTTTCAAATTCTTGAAACAAGAGAGCACAAACAATCTAACTAAAAGGAAGACAGACTCCAAATTCATTGTCTTGGTAAAAAATACAAACCTAGAGAGCACATTTGCAAAATCCTCGTGATGACCAACAAAGAAAGGAGGAGTCCCATGGACCTTCCTTCTCCCCACACAAAGAATTGCTAGGTCTCATCGTGTTTATTGTGTTGCTTTGGTAATGGGGTTGGCACATGATTTACTCATGGCTTATTAAATTAATGGTACTTACCAATGACTGCATGGGGATCACTTAAGGTATAATTTGATAGGATAATGAACCATTGGCCCTTAAAACCCCCATTTTTACTCTAATAGATTCATTATCAAGAGATTCAGTGTCGATGTTGTTCTCCCTTAGGACCAGAAAAAAGGATATCTTTTGAAATCTAGTGGCCTCTTGAAAATATCAAGCCAAAATTCATGCAAACTTGTAATCAACCGAAGAAATTTTTTATTCAGTGACTAGATAATGATGTCTGAATCTCCTACCACTTTAAGGGTGTTGATACAACAAACCAATTCCATTCTCAATCCTTTTAGAAAAGTGTATTATTCAACCTAATTATTAGAGGAAATTCTTCGTCCCCATATGTAGGATAGTTCATTTTTTCCTATGGGATTGATGAGGATATCCCCCCCCCATGCCTGCCACCCTTGGATTCCCTTTAGATGTGCCATCAAAAAATAGGATATAATATTGTTGAGATGATTTCCACTGATGGAAATCCAACACATTTGAATAAAACTGCTAGTTTGTTGTGTTGTGAAGGTGAGGCTACTTTTAATTGGAGTAAGGGAACTTGAAGATAGTTGGAACTACTAGAACCATTTCTCCTCATCTTCATCTAATTCTTGGATTTCATAGATACATATACCCTTGGCCTTGATACAATTTGCAAGTAAACTTATGTCCTTTGCTACTACTCTATTAAGATTGTTTGGTGATTTCTTGAAGACTACTCTATTACACACTAGCCATATCTTCCAACAAATATATTTTGGTAATGTTACCCATAATATTTTGAAAATTGGCTTATTCTTAAGAGTCCCCCTATAATTTTTAATCCATTGAATAGACATGTTTTTCCAAGAGCTTGGAATTCTCATTCTATGATTGATTATAGAGTACGTTGATTGCCAAACCTGATAAGTAAACTTGCACTCCAGGAAAATATGTTGGATTGTTTCAAAATTGAATACGCAAAGACTACATCTTGAGGGACCATAGATTCCTCTTTTTAATAGATTGTCAATAGTTAATATCTTTCCATGAACCATTGTCCAACAAAATATGTTTAATTTAGGCAAACCGTCTGAGTGCCACACATGTTTCTATATAATTGGTTGTTAAGGAAGAGTTGTTGTTTGAAGGTAATTTCAGTACCTACTTTTGACACTATAATGTGTTGACTCCTATCCTTTGTAATCCATCGAAGAAGAATCCCATGGCACATATCCTTTTAGAGAGTAAAAACAACATAAGTGAAAGGGAGGAAATGCATTGGAGGTTCACCAATAGAACAACCCAACCAACACCCCAATATGGGAAACCCAAACAAAATATCATGCAAAGTTTTGAGATTATGTGCATCCATTCATGTCTTCAATAGTAGGATCTCTAGTTTCCTTTCTAATAATTGATTCCCCGTGAAATTATCTTTCCAAATAAGGATGGATTTCCCATTTCCTAGTATCCATGTTAGTTTTTCTTGAATGATGGGTGCAACAACTTTGATAAGATTCAATATTGGAGATAATTTCTTATTGTCTAGCGAGAGATATAAACATGGAAGACAATACCCACTGAAGTATTTTTTGTGGATAACTCTCTTCCACAAGTCCGGACTATTCGAGATCAACCTCCAAACAACTTTGTCCCCCTAGTCTAGATTCATGATAAATGGGTCCTTGATCCCAATTCCACCGTGCTCCTTTGTAGCTCTTATAGTTTTCCAATTAAACAACTGATATTTTTGTGTGTGTGTATTTCCCCCGTGCCAAAGAAAATTTCTTAATTCCTGAGCCACTTGATGCATTTCTCCTCTTGGAGCTAGCATAGTTGAACACTAGAAAATTTTCAAGGTTAATAGAACATATTTTATAAGAATTGTCCTTTCGGTTGGATTCAACCATTGTGATTCCCATTGCTAGAATTTTGAGATTTAATTTTCCTCGAGACATTCTGCCAAGATTGGGTTTTGGGATTGGAAACTCTTATTGGAATTCATAAATACTTAAAGGATGTCCATGAATCTTGGTGAGGAAACAATAATATTTTGGATATATCTTGGAGAAAGTGTTGGTTGATGTTCATCCATAGATTTGGCTCTTACTGTGATTGATTTTACCTCCAAATTCTTCCATGACTATATCCAATGTGCTTTTAAATCTTGAGGTCATTATAGTGGAAGCCCCCCCAAGAGAAGAGTGTCATATGTAAATTGAGAGTGGTCTATCCTTTTCAATCCCCTTACTAATTTAATTACTAGTAGGTTTCCATTTCACCTCTTTGCCTCCAACTTCCTACTCAAATATTTGGTCATGATGATATATAAGAGAGGGGATAAGGGGCTGCCTTAGCACAATTTCCTACTTCACTTGAAGAAGGTTGTTGGTCTCCCATTCACTAGAGGTTCTATCTAGGGGTTACAAATATATGAAGATAGCCACAGGATAAAAGAGGAACAAAATCCAAATGTGTGTATAATATCTAGAAGAAAAGAATGTTGAACCTTGTCAAAAGTATTTTCCATATCAATCTTAATAATCATACATTTGTCCTTGTTTGCTCGGCTAGAGTGGATGGCTTCTTGAACCATTATGATCTTGTCCATGATATACCTTTTTTGCATGGACCCTCCTTGATTGTTAGAGATTACTTTAGGGAAAATCCTTTTAACCATGTTTGTTATGACCTTAGATGAAATTTTGTAGGAAGCATTGTGTTAACTCTCTGTAAACTTCGTTCAACTGAGAAACGAATGACAGAGGCAACCTACAAACCAACTTTGACATCCGAAACTAGCCTTTCGGACCTGGAGAGGGCTCTCTTGGGAGACTTTGTCCCGGTAAAAGATATGGCTTTGAGCTATCGGATAGATTTAACACCTTCGAATAATAAGTTCTGGTTATATTGGTGCAAGAGAGTAAGACGTCGGGCTATGGAGTCA
Organism: Picea engelmannii; assembly: GCA_009831015.1. Lineage (NCBI taxonomy): Eukaryota > Viridiplantae > Streptophyta > Pinopsida > Pinales > Pinaceae > Picea > Picea engelmannii. The sequence continues at coordinate 881,143 of ML789974.1, read as the reverse complement.
GTTCAAGGAAATGGTGGAAATAAATGAATCGGTGACTGAGCTTGAGAGGATAAAGGCTAAGCGAGCAACAATTTTCAGTTAAAATCGTTGTGTGTGGTGAGGGGGGGAAACACATAAAGCAACTCGGAGCACCGTTGGGGATGAATTCTATGTTAACTTAGAGGAAAGATGGTTTGTCTAAATGGCATGAATTCCAGGGCATTGTGTAGTGAATCCTAGGTTCGAAATACATTCTTATTTAGACAGAAATAGATATGAATAAAGAATACAGGAAGTACGTACGCAAAGAAAGGAAACAATACATCCAACTGCTACAACTAGAATCTTTTCATCAAAGCTTCGGGACTTTTGCATTAAATTTCGATCGAACTCAAACTATATTCAATAGACATTGTCTACATTAGTTTTCCAACCAACCTGGCTTACATTGAAAAGATAAAATATATAGGCAAGGGTATCGCTTCGGTTGTACTACTCCCTAGATACTATCCCTAGAATCTAGGAAACCAGTCGTCTTTTGTTCAATGACCTTTCATATGACCTCTTTCCAGAAACAGAAACGAACTGTGTTTGGTCGTGTCACGACCGCTTATATTTTCCATGGGGGTTCGGTTACCAGCAAGGTCTCTTCATGGGGGAGAGTGATATGTCGTTGCCTCCCTTTGACAGGATATTAGAGTGATCGAGTGCTTTGTTGGATTCCCACCATCCATTGTAATGGTTGTGATTTCAGTCGTCTTCTCATATGCTAAGGTGCGTACGTGGCAAGTGACTGTTGACTATCATAGTCTTTTCCAAAATGACAAAACCACCTAAGGGAAACGCTTTCTCCAAAAACTGTCGAGATCCATGCCACATTTTAGAATACAAAAAATGAAGTTGATTAATCATGATTCTTCTGCGCACTGGCAAGGTCTGTGCGGACTTTCTCCCCAGTCGTTTCACATTCTCTGAGATGCTTCACATTCCTTTATTTCGACATCGTCTATGTTTCACGTAGGTGTACGATTGTATCTTGTGCATCTCTGAGTTGTCTCTTGATCCATGCCACGTTTCCTTCATGGCCTTGTGATGTTGACATTTCAAGGGTCTTTGAGGCTAACTGTGGTCTCAATTCCCTATTTTCTTGGCAAAGCTCGGTGATGGTGAGTTGTTCCTGATTCAGCTACTGGGAAAACCCTTGAACATTTTCTCCTCTGATATCTGTCTTCCTTGTCTTTCTCCAATTTTCTCGACTCGTACCTTTGACAGGTTCCAGCCGAATAGCATGCATAAGTAATTCTTCAGCAATTGACCTTTCACGCGATTCACTTGGGACTCAGATTTCCCCAATTTCCTTGTTCTTCTATGGCCTGCCCCTTCTCTGGGGTATTTGTAGATAGGGGGACAGGGATTTCGACGTCTTTCCTTCCTGCATAGACTGTTCTGATCCGGCCTCCGCGCAATGTGATATTACCCTTTCTGCAGATAGAGAGAGATCGCCTTTTGGATCTTTGGAGATGCCCATCGTGAACAAGAAAGAATACCAGTTGCTCCCCAATTGTCTTAACTCTTCAACGATCATCAATTTAATAAGAAAGACATGAGAGAGCTTCCTTTTCGATTTATCCACTTCATCTTGCACACTGCTTTCCATCTTCCAGAGACTTTGGTGTATGAAAAAGAGTAGATTTAATGGTCTCCTCCCTATGAAGTGCATCAACAATCTAATGTGATGTGAATGTATCCTATCGAACGTCCCTTCATAGGTGAAATATTTCCTAATTATTCTAATCATTTTCTGGAAAGGTGCCTGCAAGTATCTACTCGGGACGCCTGCCTCGACCTTCCATCCTAGACAATCACGTTTGATGAAATCTTCATAGCACTGTGTGTCCAAAGGTATGCCCTTAGACCATCTCTCGTCGCATGGAGGGATCTTTGTTGCGGTTGACACAGTCTTCTCGGTTACCTAAAAAATGACACCAGAGATCACCGCACGGGATCCATCGAAACTGAGAGAGAACTGCTCGACTAGTCTTATATTGAATCCCTGAATTTTTGTGCAAAAGGCCATGCACCCGAATTGTTCAAAGGACGCTCTAACCTTAAGCTCTATGTTGATCAATGTTAAGTTCTAGGGCTCAGGCCCAGTGCCTATGCTGCTTCGCGCACTCTTCCTTATGCTTTGGGAGGTTGCCATGGCCCAACTCGTATTTATCCTGTGCATGGCGGATTAGGCATGGGCCCAAGGCAATGATCCTACTCAGCTTGGGATTGTGGGAGAAAACTACACACAGTGCATAAGCCTAATTTGCAAATAGAATGTGTGTAGAACATTTGAACTTTATAACAGATCAGGCAGGAGGTGGACTCGTGCCAAGGAACATTGAATTCATGGTAACTGGATGTTTTGAAACGAACTGCAGGTTTTCCATAGCACATATGCACGTGTAAAGTGCACCTGATAAGGGTTGTAGGGCATACGTGATATGAACGTCACGATTTTTCATTCTTCCAGCCTTCATAATGAGTTGATGATGGTCGTTGCACTTGTCGACATGACTTATATTAACAACTTGCCTCGACCTGGGGCATGTAGAAACTCCCTTTTGGACAGGACCCGACTCTTTGGGAACAAACTCGTACTATTTACACATGTTTTAACTTTGACATCCCTTCCCGACTCCAAGGGCCAACTGGCCACTTCCTGACTTTGACCCTTTTGTTGTTCGGTACCTGAACTCACATGCTTTGACACACAGGCCATAACTCGACTAAAAACAACTCTAATTGAAAAGAAAAATGGTGACGCTAACAATTGGCTCCAACGGGGATGTTATCCTCCCAATGAGGTAGCAAAGAATAGTAGACCAGGTGCCTGACCATTAGGCCTTATTTGACTTCCAAACACTAAAATATGAAAAAACGCAAAATAAAACCTAAACCTATCGACGTGGTTTCTAAAGGATTCAACATAAACTCAGGGCCTTCACTTCAGGCTTCAATTTTCTGCTAACATACTGACTCGACACAAAAACAAAAAGACTATTTACAATGACATGTGACTTAAACGAACTTTATTTTACCAGATAGTGTTTGAGAAACCTGTCGTTTACAGGCCCCCAATCAACGCACTCTCCATTTAGTTCTTCCATAAAATAAGCATTATTTCCGCGATGTGCATCGATTTTGAATAGACCCATCCAAATATTATCTAAATTTTCGTGCTTTCCTTTATCTTCATTTCTCGCATCCCATTTCAACACCAAATCCCCCAACTGAAACTACTCCTACTTAGAGTGATTGTCAAAGGTTTTCTTCATCTGCTCCTGGTGGAGTTGTGATTGATTGTACACCTGTTCCCTCATCTGTTGTGTATGGATCAACTGATTTATTCTCCTCTGCATGTTATCTGGCTCGGCCTCCTGCTCTTGCAACAATTTTCGGACGGGAAACCCTAGTGAGGTGGGGAAATTCTCATTTATGTTGTATACAATATGGAATGGTGAGGTCGAGATGGACTTCTTCATGGTAACCTTGTCTGCCCACAGCGCATAAATAATCTTTTTGTGCTAGGCCTTCTTGTTGTCTTGCAGGAGCCTCTCGATGATCCTGGTCAAGATTTTATTCGATGATTCTGCTAACCCATTTCCTAGTGGGTAATACATTTTGGAATGCCCCGGGGTTATATTGTAATCCTGACAAAACTTCTCCATTTTCTTGGACTTGAATGCGGTCGTGTTGTTTGTTGTGATCTTGACAGGGCATTTGAATCTCGACAAGATGTTTGTCTCCATAAATTGGATGATGACTGCATTGGTAGCTTGCTTCGTGGGGTTCGCCTTTATCCATTTTGTGAAGTAGTATGTGGCCGTGAGTATCCATTTATGTTGTGCTGAGGATGGTGGATTTATTTCCCCTATGAAATCCAAACCCCACTGCATGAAAGGTGCTTCAACTGAGATAGGCTTTAGTGGCAGGGGTTGCAGCTTTATTCTTCCATCGAAAATCTGACACTCATGACAATTGGAAACTTCTTTGTATACGTCTGTGAATATTGTAGGCCAATAGTAACCCATTCTTAGGATTTTGTGTGCGGTGGTTTTCCAGTAGTGATGTCCTCCACAGTCACCTTTGTGGAATTCCTCGATAGCTCGTTTCACATTGTTTTCCAACAAACAACTCTGCAATATTCCTCCAGGATCTTTCCAGTACAGCGAGCTATCCAAGATACAGAACCTGACAGCTTTGAGATTTAAAAATTTGGCATTGCTCTTACTTAAACCCGAAGGGGCTTGCATATTCCTTAGCACATAGATGATGTTTGTATACCACGGCGAATCGATGAACTTCTGAGGCACCTGCGTAGTCGTTTCTTCCTGAGGATTCTCTAACATATCAGCAAGGAAATTGATTCCCATAGCATCGTAGTCTGACTACACCATCAGCTTCGCAAGGCCCTGACCCTTAATTACTTCCGTAGGCTTAATCTCAAGGTCATGTTACAGCATACCCACTATCCACTTACCCCTTCTCCCCTCATCGTCAAGTTGAGTAAGGATATCCTTGACTGAATTGTTGGGCACATAAATGATAATGTGGGAGTGTAATATGTACGTCCTAAACTCCTTTAGGGATTTCACTAAGGCATGTGCTTGCTTTTCCATAATGTTGTACCTTAGTGGAGAATCCCTTAGTGTCCTATTGGCTATAGGTTTTTCAAAGTTATTCTCATCTTTCTATAACAGCATGTCAGAAATCGTATTCTCCGAGGCAAAAGAAAAAAGGATGAAATCTTTCGTGAAGTCTGGACTGGCTAGCACAGGAGCTCTAGTCCACGCCACCTTGATATCTTCAAACAAATTCATGGCTTCTAAGTTCTAGTTGATCTCGTTTCCCTTTCTGAGCATACAGGTGATATGTTTTATAATCTCTGCCAGGTTCAGGATGAATCTTCTCAAGAAGTTTACTTTTCCCAGGAATGATTGTACTTCCTTCTTGCTGCACGGAGTGTCGATTTTTAGGATTCCTTCAACCCTGTTGGGATCTATATTAATGCCCTCTTTCTATATAATGTGCCCCAATAGCTTCCATTCTTCCATCTCGAAATGTGATTTCTTCAAATTTAGTGATATGTCGAATTTCCTCCACTTCTGGAAAAAAAAATTCAGATTCTCGAGGTGTTGTTCATCGGAGTCAGAGTATATTGTGATGTTGTCCATATATATCACAATAAACTTGTCCTTTTCATCATCAAATTCTATGTCCATTTCCCTCTGGAAGGTAGCTCCATCGTTCATTAGGCCGAAAGGCATCTTGGCATACATGAATGTCCCCCGTGGTGTTGTAAAAGTCGTATTTTCCCTATCATCCGGGTACACCATGATATAATTATAACCCTAAAAACCGTCCAGAATGGACATTTTCTGGGACCCCACCACGTTTTGCAGAATATAGTCCATCTCAGGGAGCGGTTAATGGTCCTTGAGGGACACTTTTTTTAGGTTTTGAAAATCCACACACATTCTTATTTCCTGCTCTTTTTTCTAACAGGTACCAAGTTGGCCACCCGCTTAGAAAACCTTAAAGAAACAATAATTTTAGCTTTGAAGAGTTTCTTTACCTCCTTTTTTATTAGCAGCAGTAGCAAGGGGTTTATCCATCGCAAATTTTGTTTGAAAGGCCTCAGGTCTTCTTTGAGAAGGATGACATGTTGAATCACTTTAGTGTCATACAACTTCAAGTTGTCATAACTCCAAGCGAAAACATCGGGGAAATCCTTCATGAGCTTGATGTAGTCTTGTTTGACCTCTGGACTGAGCGTTTTCAATAATTTGATTATTTTCGGGTTCTCCTGAGTCCCATGTTTTTGTCAAACAACTTTTCCAACGGAACTAGCCCCTTTGGGATGATGTTATTTTTCAGTTGTACTATGTCCCTTCCCGCTACCTGGTTCTGGAAAGGGTCGTCATCATTGCGCGCATCTACACTTCCATCTTCGTCGCAGCAGCACTCGTCATCGATGTTTATGTTAGTGAACTCGTCGCTCATTTGGAGAAATCTCTCCACCTGTTTTTCATCCTCAAACACCTACGAATATTTGATATTATTAGGCATTGTTGGCATGTGTTTGACTTCAGCCTTGTATTTTTTGTTTGGGAAGATGGGAATTTTAAAAACCGAGGCCGAGGCGGCCAACGTATCGGCAAACAATGATATGATTTTTCTCCCTTGGGATATCAGATAGATCATACTTCAAGAATCCTTGGAGGAGGTCCAACGCCAAGTTTTTGTACGCTCTCAGCCTGGGGTTTCTGGACTGATATGTGCCTTTTACCTGGTTTATAACTAGCTTGGAGTCTCTGCGCACTATTATCCTATTTGTGCCTAATTCTTTCAAAACCTTCAAGCCTAAATCGGTGCCTCGTACTCGGCCATGTTGTTTGTACATTCGAATGCAAGCTTGTATGAGCACAGTTTTGTGCCCACTTCAGGGGGACTTGTCCATACGTCGGCCCTTGATCCTTCCTTACTAATAGCGCCATCGAAAATCACGTTCCATATCTCGTTTTCTGCATGGTTCTTTTGGTCAGCACACTCTACTACTTTTTACGTGGTTTCCTCATCAACTGTCATGATGGCTGACGGTTCTTTTTCTTCAAAGCTCAGGTCATTGTAGAATATGGAGTAGCCAACCTCGGTGTCAATGGAGTAAATACGATGGTTATTTGGTTGTGTCTTACTGCTTACCATGTATTTTAGAAGCACTTCTCTATACAACTGTCTATCTTGGCCAAAGATAGGAATGGTGGCATATGACATGTCCATTTGTAGAGTCTCCTTTAACTTTGCATCCCACGACCTATAAAGCAACATACCAAACTTTGGGGGTATGTCTGCCACGACCACATCCATAACCACGTTCTTCAAAGGAATTTCGGCCAGTGATAAGACCAAGTCCTTGATGAGACCCAAGCACTTGACTTTCCTCGAATCAAAATAAAAAAGGTCCTTGTAGGGCTTGGTGATGTCCAAACCCAACTCATCTATGATCACCTTTGGCATGAGGATGTGTGACACGCCTGAATCCAACATGGCGTTATGAAGGGTCATGTCGTGAACCTTCAGACTGACATGAAATGGGGGAATATCCTCAGTATCACTTGTAAACTTCATTCGACTGAGAAACGAATGACAGAGGCAACCGACAAACCAAATTTGAGATTTGAAACTAGCCTTTTAGACCTGGAGAGGACTCTCTCGGGAGACTTTGTCTCGGTACAAGATATGGCTTTGAGTTGTCGGCTAGATTTAACACCTTTGAATAATAAGTTCTAGTTATATTGGCGCAAGAGAGTAAGACCTCAGGTTATGGAGTCAGTTCAAGGAAATGGTGGAAATAAATGACTCGGTGACTGATCTTGAGAGGATAAAGGCTAAGAGATCAACAGTTTTCAGTTAAAACAGTTGTGTGTGGCAAGGGGGGGAAACACATAAAGCAACTCGAAGCACCGTTGGGGATGAATTCGGAGTTAACTTAGAGGAAAGACGGTTTGTCTAAATGGCATGAATCCCAGGGCGTTGCACAGCGAATCTCGGGTTTGAAATACGTTCCTATTTAGACAGAAATAGATATGAATAAAGAATACATGAAGTATGTACACAAAGAAAGGAAACAATACATCCAACTGCTACAATTAGAATATTTTCATCAAAGCTTCAAGACTTTTGCATTAAATTTTGATCGAAATCAAACTATATTCAATAGACATTTTCTACATTAGTTTGCCAACCAACCTAGATTACATTGAAAAGATAAAATATATAGGCAAGGGTGTCGCTTGGGCTGCCCTACTCCCTAGCTACTATCCCTAGAATCTAGGAAACGGGTAGTCTTTTGTTCAATGAACTTTCGTATGACCTCTTTCCAGAAACGAAAACCAACTATGTTTGGTCATGTAATGACCACTTATCTTTGCCACGGGGGTTCGATTACCAGCAAAGTCTCGTCATTGGGGAGAGTGATGTGTCATTGCCTCCCTTTGACAGGATATTGGAGCGATCAAGTGCTCTGTCCAATTTCCGCCATCCACTATAACGGTTCTGATTTCAGTCGTCTTCTCATATGCTAAGGTGCATACGTGGCAAGTGACTGTTGACTATCGTAGTCTTTTCCAAAATGACAAAACCGCCCAAGGGAAATGATTTCTCCAAAAACTGTTGAGATCCACGCCACGTTTTAGAATACAAAAAATGAATTTGTTTAATCATGCTTCTTTTGCGCGCTGGCAAGATCTGTGCAGACTTTATCCCCAGTTGTTTTGCATTCTCTGAGATCCTTTGTCTTCCTTTCTTTCGACAACCTCTATGTTTTGTGCAGTTGTACGATTGTATATTGTGCATCTATGCACTGTCTCTTGAGCCATGTCACATTTCCTTTGCGGTCTTGTGATGTTGACACTTCAAGGGTTCTTTGAGGCTAACTATGGTCTCAATTCCCTGTTTTCTTGGTAAATATCGACGATGGTGAGTTGTGCCTACTTCAACTGCTGGGACAGCCCTCGAACATCTGTTCCTATGGTATCTATCTTCCTTGTCCCACTCCAATTTTCTCTGCTCATACCTTTGATAGGTTCCAGCTGAATAGCATGCATAAGTAATTCTTCAGCAGCTGACCTTGCACGCGGTTCGCTCGAGACTCAGGTTTCCCCAATTTCCTTTTTCTTCTTTGGCTTGCCCCTTCTTTGGGGTATTTTTGGCAGGGGGGACAAGGATTCCAATCCTGCACAGTCTGTTCTGATCCAGCCTCCACATGATGTGGTATTACCCTTTTTGCGGATAGAGAGAGATCTCCTCTTGGATCTTTGGGGATGCCCATCGTGAGCAGGAATGAATACCAGTTGCTCCCCAATCATCTTAACTCTTCAACTATCAGCAATTTAATAAGCAAGACATGAGAGAGCTTCCTTTTCGATTTATCCACTCCAGCTTGCTCACTGCTTTCCATCTCCCGGAGACTCTGGTGTAGGAAAAAGGGTAGATTTAATGGTATCCTCTCTGTGAAGTGCATCAACAATCTAATGTGATGCGAATGTATCCTGTCGAACCTCCCTTCATAGGTGAAATATTTCCTAATTATTCTAATCAGTTTCTGGAAAGGTTCCTGCAAGTATCTGCTCGGAACGCCTACCTCGACCTTCCATCCTGGACAGTCTCGCCTGATGAAATATTCATAGCACTATGTATCCAAAGGCATACCCTTAGACCATGTCTCATCGCATGGATGGATCTCTATTTTGGTTGACACAGTCTCCTCGATTACCTGAAAAATGACACCAGAGATCACCACGCATGATCCATCGAAACTAAGAGTGAACTGCTCGGCTAGTCTTATATTGAATCCCTGAATTTTTGTGCAAAAGGCCATGCACCCGAATTGTTCGAAGGACGCTCTGACCTCCAGCTCTTCATTGATCAACGTTAAGTTATGGGGCTTAGGCCCAGTGCCTCTACTGCTTCACGTGATCTTCCTTATGATTTGGGAGGTTGCCATGTCGCAACTTGTATTTATCCTGCACACGGCGGATTAGGCACGAGACCAAGGCGGTGATCCTGCTCAACCTAGGCTTGCGAGAGAAAACTACACACAGTGCATAGGCATGATTTGCAAATAGAATGCATGCAGAACATCTGAAATTTATAACAGAGTAGGTGGGAGGTGGACTTGTGTCAAGGAACACCAAATTCATGGCAACTGGATGTTTCGAAATGAGCTGCAGGTTTTCCATAGCACATATGTGTGTGTAAAGTGCAGCTGATATGGGCCATAGGGCATACGTGATATGATCGTCGTGATTTTTCATTCTTCTGGCCTTCATAATGAGTCGATGATGGTCACTACACTTGCCGACGTGACTTCTATTAACAACTTTCCTCGACCTGGGGCACGTAGAAACTCCCTTTTTGACAGGACCCGACTCTTTGGGAACAAACTCATACTATTTACACATGTTTTAACTTTGGCATCCCTTCCTGACTCCAAGGGCCAACCGACCACTTGATGACTTCGACCCTTTTGTTGTTCGGTACCTGACCTCACATGCTTTGACACATGGGCCATAACTCGACTAGAAACGAATCTAATTCAAAAGAAAAATGGCGGCGCTAACACATTGCACAAAGAAATGGGTCAAAACCTAGAGAACACGGAGGGGTTTATATATTTAGGGATGAGAGCAAGAAAATATGAATTTGTGTTTCCTCCTATTCTATAGGAATTTTCAACATATTGCAACATACTTTTAAGATCAATTTTGATTACTTTCTAGCATGCTCTATAAAAATGAGTTGTAAACCCATATGGACTTGGAGCTTTATCTAGAGACAAGCCATAAATTCCATAGAAGATATCTTCCTCGTTGATTTCCTTAACCAATTCCACAATCTCTTCCTTGGTAATAAGAGGGGGGATGTTCTCTAGCATTGCCACCATTATGCTTGGATTTTCCCATGCATTTCAATGTATAATTCTTCAAAGTGAGCTTGTGTTGCCTTCTTAATCTGAGATAAATTCCTGAGGAATTTCCATATTCCTGAATGATCTATTTTATATTATTCCTATGAATCATGGCTCTTTCTTTCTTGTGAAAGAAAGAAGTATTCATATCCCATGAGTTTAGCCACAAAGTTTGTGAATTTAGACTCCATGTTTCCTCTTCCTTTCTAAGATATTATGTTATTTTTGAAAAAAATGATTCTCCTCATTTAGTAGATTCTTGGTTATTGTCTCAACTTCAATTTTCCCCTGAAGTGCATCCATTTGCTACCTTATTGCAATATTCTCTGGCTCCAAAGGTGAATAATTTTTTTGGCCCAATCTTTAAGAGAATTTTTAACTCGTTTAATTTATATTCCCAAATATACATTGGGGAACATGTAATCCACTTGCTCCACTCCTAGAGAACACATAAGGGTTTATATCTTTAGGGATGAGAGCAAGAAAATATGAATTTGTGTTGCCTCCTACCCTATAGGAATTTTCAACATATTGTAACATTATTTTAAGATCAATTTTGATTACTTTCCAACATGCTGTATAAAAATGAGTTGTAAGCCCATATGGCCTTTGTAAGGTACTAGATCTATTATAATAGCATGAAACAAAAATATTACAGAGAATAACAGCGGAACAACAAATATATGAAACCACAACACCAAAATAATATCTTTATTGATAGGAAACAATGTTCACTTTCCTCTTCGAGGGGTCAACCTCCAACAGAGCAGTGCTCTATTACAGTAATTCTCAAGACAAAACTTCCCATACCCTCTATTCCTATTTATACTAAATTTATCTATCCAAAAGATCAATCTAGAGGAAGATCCTTCTAAAAGTAGAAGATTCTATTAGGTCTTCATACATTTGACTTATTCTTCATTATTGCTAGGCATTGTTAATATTGGCCTTTATTACATGGAAATATATTATTCTACCTACATGAGGGGTTAGGGAGGTTAGGTACCTAACATGGGAATTGATTATATCAGGGGAGCCTATTGTGATGCCTTGGAACTTATATTGATGTCCCTCCTATTTGAATTGTATGGTTAAGTCCTTAAAATCCACGAGAATGGGGTCCAGAGTGTGTAACTATTTGACACCAAGAACAATGTCACAACCACCCATGTCTATAAAGAACATATAGGATTTCAGATGATAATGACCAATTTGGAGCCACACATTTTCACATCATCCCCCACATTTCATGGAACCTCCATTAGCAATCATGATTTGAAAAATTATTAGCGACACACATGTAACAATTGAGTTCTTGGGCAATGCGGCGATGAATAAAATTATGGGTGCTACCATTGTCCACAAGGATGATGACTTTCCTATTTTTAATGTAACCAATTAATTTGAGGGTCTGGGGAGCATAAAATCTAGTGAGGGCATTAAATGAAATCATCGGTTCAACTTATAGTGGATTAGAGGGTGGGGTCATATCAGATGGCGGTGTTAATTCATCCACAGGTGAAACATCGACCTCTTCTTTAGAAATATCCTTAGTCATGGCCATAAAAAGATTTTGTTCCTTACACTTGTGCCCTGGAAAATATTTGTCATCACAATTATAACAAAGACCCTTGAGTTGAAGTTTAACCATTTTGGCCTTGGTTAATTTATGGATCTTGAGGGGATTTGCAAGAGGAGCAGAATTGGTGGGTTTAGGCCAAGGAGGAAAGGATGGTTTGTGGATCTAGGAGGAGACAATTTGTTGTGCTTCCTTGGCTCATTGAGTAGCTTCCAACTAATTATGGGGGCGTTCCATGAGAACATGGGAACGTATTTCATCTTTTAGGCCACTAATAAAGCATTCTCTCAAGAAAGAATTTGACATGCCCTTTGTTTTGAAAGCCAAGTGCTCAAATGCGGTGATAAATTCTTCCAATTTCCCAGACTGCTTCAACTTGGTCAAATGACCTAAATGGTGGGTGTCGGAGTCAAAGTGGTCGTAAAGCTCTGCAACCAATTGTGTCCAAGTAACATACCCTTGGCGAGCCTTTTTACACCATTGCCAACATTCTATATCTAAATGTAGGATACCATAATGAAGCTTGGCTAAATCATCAATAATGCCATGCAAAGAGAAATAATGTTCCATTTGAGTGACCCAACATGTGGGATCTGAGCCATCAAATTTGTTCACCTCAATTCTAGGAGGGTGGAGGTCTCGAGAAAAGTGGGTAGTATGAGGAACTTGGTAATGGGAAGAGTCACGGTCTTCCAGATAAGATGGTTGTTTAGAAGAGGGAGGGTTCATGTAACGACCCATGAATTGGTCAAGTGTGGCTTTGGTGTCTTTGAGGTCTTTGATGTGGGCAAATTGGTCCTCAAGGACTTGAACCACTTGTAGTTCTTGTGTGTATTCTTCCCCGACCGTGGACTTATGCATCGAACGACATATCTTTGTAGCTTTAAGACACTAGAATATGTCTCTACCCTGGAAAAAACAACCCACAATTTTCTACCAAGGAAAGTGCTTTCATACCACTTGTAAGGTACCATATCTATTATAATAGCATGAAACGGAAATATTACAGAGAATAATAGTGGAACAACACAATAGATGAAGCGACAACACCAAAATAATACCTTTATTGATAGGAAACAATATTCACTTGCCTCTTCGAGAGGGCAACCTCCAGCAGAGGAACGTTCTATTACAATAATTCTCAACACAAAACTTCTCATACCCTCTACTCCTATTTATACTAAATCTATTTATACAAAAGAACAATCTAGAGGAATATCCTTCTAGAAGTGGACGCTTCAATTAGGTCTTCTTACATTTGACTTATTCTTCCTTATTGTTAGGCCTTGTTAATATTGGCCTTTATTACATGGAAATATATTGTTCTACCTACGTGAGGGGTTAGGGAGGTTAGGTCCCTAACAACCTTGGAGAGTTATCTAAAGCCAACCCATAAATTTCATTGAATATATCTTCCTCATTTATTTCCTTAACCAATTCCACAATATTTTCCTGTGTAATGAGAGGGGGGGAGTGTTCTCTAGCATTGCAACAGTTATGCTTGGATTTTCCCATGCATTTTCAATGTACAATTCTTCAAAGTGAGCTTGAGTTACCTTCTTAATCTTAGATAAATTTCTTAGGACTTTCCATATTCCCGAATGATCTCTTTTATATTACTCCTATGAAGCTTGGCTCTTGCTTTCTTGTGGAATAAAGAGGTATTCATATCCCATGATTTTAGCCATAAATTTTGTGAATTATACTCCATCTTTCCTCTTCCTTTCTAAGATATTTGTGATAGTTTTGAAAAAAATGATTCTCCTCGTTTAGTAGATTCATGGTTATTGTCTCAGCTTCAATTTTCCCTTGAATTGCATTGATTTGCTACCTTACTTCAATATTCTCTAGATCTGAAGGTGAATATTTTTTTGGCCCAATCTTTAATATCATTTGTTGGCACAGGGGCAGACCCAGGGTTCAATGCTTCAAGAGCGCACCAACAAAACCCTAACTACCAGCCCTTTCGGCAAAACCTGCGAAGCAGGCGAAGTCTCACTCGAGGTAGAAGCAGGAGGGGTTACAGGACTCAGGTGTTTGTAACCAAGCTGGGACACATATCTATGATTACCACACTTTGCAGAGTACTTAAGAACAACATGCATTAGTTATAAACTTCATTCACATCGCAGAACAAACCCTAAGGGTAGATCGACGCAGTAATAATGACAAAATACACATCGCACTTAGCATCATAAGTTAGATCTAACATGTTGAACATAAATAAATTACTAAGCATTCATAGATCTATATATCATACATAACAATCAATACACTAAGAAGATCCACAACATAAACATCATAGCACAAAGCAAACCATCAACACATGATATACGTGGTTCACCCCAGTGTGGGGCTACATCCACCAATGACTTCTTCTTTTTTATTAGTCTTTATATCTTACATTCATCTGCTTCTGTGCACTAAGCCACAGAGCCAAGCTTCGCATTGGACATGTGATCTGCGCACTGAGCACCAGATCCACCTTCCCAAAATCAAGTCAAGGCACAAATCCAACTCCTCTATCAAGCACAGAGCCTTACATACACATTTTGTTGCACAAAGAAACTCAGAACTACTTGCCTCTTGCACTTAGCCAATTACATATCCCTTACTATATTACATTATTTCTTATTTATACTTTTACAATCGCTTACAAAAAGGCCTAATCATGGGTAAACCCATGGGCCGACATCCCATGAACCCTAATACAAAAACCCTAATGAACCCCTTGTTGGGTCCACAAATCAAGTGAGATCTCGCAATCTCATCTCCGCTTGGGTGCTCCATCTTTGACCAGCCTATCGAAGTCCAAAAATTTGGTCAAACCTGACCAATGTTTCCTCAAAACTTGATCAAGGACGAAGAGGCCTCCAACACTCACTTGTGACTCATCTCGAGTCACTCAGATATAGGAAACATTGCTTCGAAGGCCTCGAGCTTAGTTCGAGCTACCTTGACTTGTTTCTCCATCTAGGCTTCCTACTAAGCGAACTTTTGGATCATTTTCTCTCTAACAGGCTCTTCCAGGCATTGTTCCATTGTCGCAACCACTTGGTCTAATTGTGAACCTTGTCCTTCGATCTCTTCCAACACCGCACAGGCTACATTCTGCACCGGTTGTAGCCTCTGTGTGACTTCCATTAATCTACCCTGGATGGCAGTAATCTGTTGTTGGACTGCATGTTGTTCCTATGATCTCTTCATTCTCTCGACTGTAGTGAGTAACTTCATTTGTGCTTGTACTGACAGTGCCTACTATTGCGCCTCTTGTAGTTGTGCTTCAAGTTTCCTCATCTCTGGGTCTTCTGCGAGGCGTTCATAAGTCTGTGCACTTATATCACTCAATTGTTTGCATTCTGAGGTGAGGGCTCTGATCCTTCCTACTGCGCTCTTGGAGGCTTCCTCCCTCTGGTCGTGCACTTATTGCGGGGTGCTCGGTACTGCTTGGATTTCCATATTTGTTATTCATGCTTGGAGCTACTGGATGGCCTTAGCGAGCTTCGCCACTTGAATTTCAACCGATTCTTGTTACTCCTATTCCAAGCCCGGCACAAAGCGAAGTGCCTTGCTCACCACTTCTTTAACCCCAGTCTTCTCTGTAAGCAGTTGGTCCTTTTCTCTCGGTATCTTTGCTTTGTCCTCCTCGAGCATCGCCCAGAACTCATCCTTCTCATTTTCATAGGTTTTCACGCAGTACCGCGCAACTCATAGTTGCACTAGGACTTCTTCTTTCTCTTGCTTCAGTGCTTTTATAGCCTTCTCCTTTTCTTCTTGGAGTTTTTGGAGTCGAGCCTCTATTGCATCTACTAATCTTATCAATAGGGCGGGCTCATCCCCCAATTCTGCAACCTGTGACAAAGAGGGCACAGTAGGTACTACACAGACTGAATGAATAGCTTGTTGCATTTCCTTTAGTCCCTTCGCGACACTTTTATACAACTCCTTTTGCTTCACTCCATATCTTTGTAATAGGTCCTCTGAAGCATCCTCCATGGCTCCGCGGACTAGACTGATGTCATCCTCCATGAGCGTGGCCTCTAACTAGGGCTTACTAGCGCAGGTATTCTTTCTTGTTGAAGGTTTCTTTGGAGAAACTTTCCTCTTCTTCAGTGCTTCTGTCTTGGTAGGGGGATCCTTCGGCAGTGTAGCTTCACCTTCTCCTTGTTTTTCTCCTTCATCCCCTCCTCCTTCTCTGTTTACTTCATCTCCTCCTCCTGGAGAGCCAAATCCATTTCCTTCTGAGGCGCTGTCCTCCTCGTCAGTTTTTATATCTTGGACTTTCTCCTTTTTCTTCTTCTTCTTCACATTGGTTTGTCTGACATGCTCGAACCAGGTGACCAAGGGACTTCCTATAATGTTAACGTCCGAGAGTTCGGCATCAGCGACAAGTGTCTGAAATTCTTCCAGCCATTCCTTCATGATCTGTTCCATGTCTTCATATGTCAACTTGTAATAAGATTGTAGCTCCTCCTTGCTCTCATCTCTGTGTGCAGTGATATAAATGAAGTGTCGGTCTACGCGGAACTTAGCTAATGGTCTGTACTGGTGTAAGGTGTGTGGTGTCATGCACGAAAATGACTCTATGGAAATCTTTGGTTGTTGATAGTAGGCATGGAACACTATGTTCGATTGCCATTGCTTCGACATGTCATTCGTATACCATAATGTAGAAAATCTAGCTACCAATGGCTCCGATAGTTCAATTTTTTGAAAAGTTTCTCCCTCAAGCATTTGCCAAGAGACAAATGTAATCAACACGAATAACCAGTTGAAGTGGAAAAGTATGCATGATCCTGCACTTCGCAGCAGTCTTTCTCAAGCTGGTTGACGAGGTAACTCATCCAATTCATCTGCGTCCCCTCTACACATTTATCTGTGAGGTCCACCACGAACCCGGTGACATGTGAAGGGAGGTTCTTTCTGACGAGCTTTCCATCTATGAGGTTGCAAGTGAGGTGTGTTGTGCCATCCTGGATAGAGGCTACCTTGTAGCCTCACTTTCCCTTTTCTAATTCG
>ML789974.1:831521-858396 GCA_009831015.1 Picea engelmannii | reverse complement strand
GCTAGTTGCAACATGGCACTCATATTTGTATAATAGTTATTCTTCTCAATATCAAGAGTTTGAACGCATAAGGAAAGAAACTAAAGATTTTAGTATTATCTGGACATCTGGAGAAAAAAAAATACATTCAACTTAGTTGCTTAGATGCACGTGAAAAAAACCAGCACGAACAATCGAAGAATTTATTGTGGATAATGTCTTTGACATGAAGATTTCAATCTCACCCTCTTGTTGCAATTGTGCAATGGTATTGACATACAAATGGTTTCAAATTAATTCATAGCTTCCCAACTAATATACCTATGTTCACAAAGGCCAACCATAAAAAGTTTGTTAACAAGTGTGTTTAAGGATTTGTAAGAATGACTAAAGGGAAGCCACAAAGAAGAACTATAAACATGTGGAGTGACAAGTTTTATCCATATTGGTCTAGCCTAAGTCCTAATCAATCAAATGTGATAATATCATTTCGATCTTATCAAACACCCATTACTTTGATGCTTGCATATGAGATATTGAAACCAATTGTAATTCTCAATTTAAAGAGGAATTTGTATTGTCATGCAGTTATTGTCATCCCTATATTGGCATTATCTCTATTAAAATCATGGATCTAGTGGGTTCAATGACATTGCAATCATCCTCTAATTGTTTTCTACCTGCAATTGATTTGGATTTGTGCCTGTGAATCAATGTATATGTTAGCATTCACAATGATTGTGACATCTCTGGTTGTAGACTCGGCAATTATTAGTTTCACGAGGTTTAGTTTAAAGTTCAAAAGATGATTTTCATTTCATTATATGAAATTAAATGAGTTGTTTGTTGGTAATCAAAAGAGGGTTTACTTATGTAGTATGAAAGTTGAAAACGATGGTCACATGGAATGGAGTATTGATTTCATGGCTGACAAATGTAGCAATCAAGGAAAATTTATAGTCTGTGTTGTTTTCCTGAGTATATGTTGAAGCATACTAGGTGGGTTGTTTGTTGTGAGACATACATTTTCTAGGTAATCAACCATGGATCAAATCATTTTCTTCAATAGATGTGACAATCAGTATCCCTGATATTGCAAGCTAAGGGCTTGATTTTGTTGCTTGTGTTCATTATGTGTTAATGATGTTATGTTATACTAATCTAGCCTATGGTTTTTACATATGATGTTATGTGATTCCATTTAATTATGATGACGAAAGGTTATGTCTTTGATAGAGATGTGTTATATTTCCCATGATGGTATCTCTCGATGAGATGACATAGTGTAATTGCATTGAAATATTTCGCTAAGATGTTTTATGCTAACATGCTTGAGCATGTGGTGATGACAATGATGTTGTGTAAAAGTTATCATGTGGATTATTTCTTTGATATGTTGATATAATGACTAATGTAATGATTGCATGTTGTGAGGTGGTGATTGTTAGGTTATCCACCAGTGGGCCGAGAGGGCCATGATTGTGGGCCAAGAGGGTCGGTTCTTGTAACATCCCACTCTTGCGAGCACATGTTATCAACTTATTCTTTGAGGACACTTGCGTGCAAGTGATCCGGTTATAGTACATAGTTATTTGTTTTGCTTATGGATTTTTGTGATGATGTTGATAGTTGTGATTTAATGTTATTTAATATATATGAATTGACAGATGTTATTGATGATTTTTCCTTGAGTGTGCAGGACACTTGACAGATTGTGGATGTTGATGGCATCAATGGACCTCCTTGGACTCTGGATTGAGTCAGGGAGTGGCTTGTATTGGTTTGAGTAATTCATTTATGCATATGTGACATATGATCAATTATAATATGATTTTGTATATGGATCAGTGACAGTGTTTCATTGATGGATGCAGGCTGACGAATGCTTGCTAATCTAACTCACATAAGGAGTAAGGGGCCATCCACATAGACCATATATTGAGGGAGAGATGTGGCAACGTTCGTGTCACAGCCTACTAGCACTCGCGTCGTGACTCGAATTGTAGGTTAACGATTACCTAGTTCAAGAGGTCCACGATGTCATGAAGACAGACTGAGACAGTCGCTCACGAAGATTCTAAGGGGCACGGAATAAGGTGGAGTCCTTATTCCTTAGCAGCCCTTAGTCTCTCACAAGGTCACCCAAATGGACTGTTGACTC
This sequence comes from Picea engelmannii, assembly GCA_009831015.1. Classification (NCBI taxonomy): domain Eukaryota; kingdom Viridiplantae; phylum Streptophyta; class Pinopsida; order Pinales; family Pinaceae; genus Picea; species Picea engelmannii. Next base: position 856,256 of record ML789974.1, on the reverse strand, counting down.
CAAGGGTTGGACAACTACCATAAGCATTCAAAGACGAGTGGCACCCTTGGAGCACAGAGTGCATCTTGAAGGGCACATCACGTAAATAAAACTTGACTCAATGAATCTAGGTGGCCTAGAAAACCTTGAAAGAATAATTGTAAACCTTGAAAATCTTAGACCTTGTTAGATATGAATAATTAATGAGCAATTTATTACTTACAAATCCCAAATGAAAGTCTAAGTCTATTCAAAAATTAAGCTCAAGTCTAAGTTTTGTAAGAAGACTAAAACTAAATTATAAATTAAATTAAAAAGGAATGAAGTAAATCAAGTTAAGAATTAATCAAAGGTGAAATATATTTAAAGATTTGATATAAGGCACATGTGTGCAAGAAAATATAAAAAGGGGGGGTGTTAAATAAGAAAGAAATAAACATGAAAGAATGTGTATGCATAGAAAGGTATCTAGAGTCTAGTTAACACTAGTCTAATTAGAAGAAGACTCTTATTTTAACTCAACTCAGATTTAGTAAGGTGTATGTCATTAAATGGGAATATGGGGAATAAAGAGACAACTAGGAATGATTTAAGGAGCGCAATTGGGAAATATGAGGGATTTTGACTTACATTAAAATAAAATGTGGAATTACTTGTACAACTTGGGGAGAGGGTGACAAGTGTAAGCGGGAAATAATTCTAATTTATTTAATTAAAAAGAAAATTAATTGTGCAAGTGGGGATGTGTCAGTGAGGAAATTCCTATAAAGCAAATGGTCTATATAGGAAGGGGATCACGCTAGTTATTGGTAAAGTTATGATGTCGAATTATTTTTTATTGGTTTTACTTGTGAGAGTTGGGATACTCAGCTTGAGAGAGAGTGGTGGCTTTACCTTGAGAGGCAAGCTGAGAAGCTAGAGTATATTCTGGTTTTGTGTGTGTGGCCCCTTGAGGCTCAAGGGGATAAGGGGGAAGAAGAGTACCACTAGCATTGGGTGGGAGGTACCGATGAAGTCCTTGGATTGGAAAGCAAAGGAACTAGGCTCAAGTTCGAGTGAAGTTATTCAGAAATATCAATCCTCGTCAACGACGAAATATTGGTTGCGGTACTCCTCTTTGTTTTGCTGTTTAAAAATTTATGAATCTTTTTGTTAATCTGTGCCAAGGAAATAAGGACTTATGGGATTTTATATCGAAATTTTTAACTGATATTTGTTGTAGATTTCAATACATTTAATAGTCGTAATTGAAATTGTAAATTGGATGGATGCTTCTGTAGTCGAATTATGATCAAATGTATTGAACTTTTATTGTTTATTGGGCCTTGAAACCCACTGCATTGTGGCGAAATTCTAATTTTTGCTCGATAAGATATTAGATGGTTTCATGGATATTAGAATGGCAATTTGTTGCTAGTGGTTATATTGACCTAAGTTAACAATGTCGAATTTATTTGTCACTGCCTTTGGAATGCTTAGCAGAGTTTTCATCTAACCTTGAATTTGTCAATAGAAACCATATAATCATGATTGAATGAGTCTAAACTCTATGCAGTAGCAATGCCTTTTCACAGGATATTATATCACCATTATGTTCCTTCCTCGTCACAACTCCTTGGTCCACCAAAGAGTTCGCTTTGAAGGGTGTTTTTAGAGAGTCCCAAAATCATTTAAACTGGTTGCCACGTGAAGTCCTTGAATGAGCGCTCCTATAGCGAATTTACTTTCAGATTTTTTCTTCCCGCGATTTTTAAGTAGCTTCTCCTGTAGCGAGTTACCACGGAGATCTTCCTCCATCTATTTTAAATGAGATCCCTATCATGTAGTGAGTTACCACAAAGATATTCCACCATCTATTTTAAATGAGATCCCTCTCCTGTAGCGAATTTTCATCCAAGATATTCCCAACGATTTTAATGGGCTTCTTCCTGTTGTGAATTTACCTTCGAAGATTTTTCCCAACGATTTTAATGAGCTTCTTCTGTAGTGAATTTACCTTAAGAAGGTTTTCTTCCAACGATTTAATTGAGATCTCTCACTAGTAGCGAATTTACTTCCAACGCTTAGAGGATCACTCTCCTGTAGTGACCTGCCTCATGTTGGTTCCGAGGTAGTAATCCCATCGTTGCTCATTTCAAAAATTGTTTTACCTTGTTTAAATTTATGCTTCTACTATCACAAGGCTTCCCTGTCGATTGGACCCCTTCGTTGTCCTTCTTCATTTTCACAATCTTTTAATGGTTGAACTCTACCTCGATATCCACAAGTGTTGGGTGTGAGTCCCATCTCCTCCCCCACAAGATGACTGGAAGTCTGGACACACTATCTCAGCTCCTCCCTTAGTGTCTAATTAAATATTTGGGTGCACTAAGGATGGTGCGATACCCTTGTTCCTTGACCCTTTCTATAAAAATTTCTTAAAGAAAAGTTATGCCTAAATTTTAAAAGAATAGTGCCTTAAGTTCCTAAATTTTTGTATGTGTTTTTCCTCAGGTTACTCCCTTGTCACCTTATGTGTGGGCGTTGCCTTGTGACTGTTATGCAAGGATCAGTCCTTCCCTTAAACTCAAAAAAAAAATGGACTCTTTAACCGTAAAGTCATGTGTATCTTCGTCATGTTGTGGGATGAATTTTTTATTCTCTTTTGAGTGGGTAGGAGAATTGTTTTGGAGTTTGATTGCTTTGAAAGGAGGGTTAATATCCTTTTACTCCAAATTGGATCGCTAACAACTTCACTTCCAATTTAACACCTTTTAGGATTGATTAAACCTCATAACCCTTAAGGAATGTGTTGGTAGCGTTGAAACCCTTTGGCAACACTTACAGAAGTTTGATCCTCCTAGGGTCCTTAAAAATCAAATTTTAGTTTAATAGTTGAAACCCTTTTGTTTATTTCAACAAGACTAGTTCCCTTATTTCTTTTGGTTTGTAGTTAGCATGGAAGTCCTTGTAGGTGGCTTAATGAGTTGGATCTTCCTTGTTCTCTTCTATAAATTGTAAGTGGATTTTTATTTCTTCTTTTATTATGGGGTGTCCAAATTTCCTTTAGTTGAAATTATAAGCCAAGCTTGAGTCCTTATTGATATGTTTGATCAAGGTTGATTTTCTTAATTCCCTTAATGGACATACATATAAAGCAGCTTGATCTCTATTCAATGTATTTATTTGGTTAACCTCCTTATGGTACCCTCTGATGGATATAATTTGGAAATGAATTCTTATTGTACTACTTACTTAAGATAATTCATTCTTAAAGATATTTAGATGCGCTACATAAGGATGGTACTTGTTACAGTAGCTCAATGTAATTGATAATTGAGGCTTGACATAAATGAACTTAACTTAGGCAACGTTCTAAAGATGGGCACAATAGAACTCTACATAGTACTGGAATCGTATTTATGCATTCATAGATTTTATAAATCCTTAAAGTCTTATGCTCTTACTCAATTTCACTTGTTTGTTAATGAATGATGGATTAAGTAAATGGATTGCTCCTTGCACTATGAAGAAATGTTGAGTATGACTGATGAAACTAGTCTAGAGTTGATTGATATATGGGATTTAGATATCTCCTTGTTCCTCATAATAGTAGCCAGTATTGAGACCTTAAGTGGTCAAAATCGATCGAATGAATCCTGGACTTGAGTGTTGCTTATGTCTTGGAGGTCCTTGTTATCACTCTATGAATTTGTTCGGCCGACAAAAAAAATGACAGAGGTAACATGTACTCAGTGCCTTCATACCTACTTTCATCATTGGTAGGTTGTCTCATGTTTTTTAATGGTATACCTCAATGACCGGTAATCAAACAATGTCTCATTGTGTTCGACCTCAACTCATTTATTCACATGATGCAGACTTGCACCATTGGCGAATTGTATTGAAGACTTGAAGACATCACTTTGTGGATGCAAATTTCCTGAGTTGTTGCTTCCATTTTATTGGACCAGTACCTATTTGACTTCAGCGATCATGGGATATTAGATTGTACTCCATGGTATACAAATATCTTCAGATTGATTTTGAGATTGGTTTCACTAGGCCTTGGTCATGACTATGACAGCTATTAACATGTAACCGCATTTATACTTGCCTACTCGTGGCCATGAACACTTGTTGGTATATTTTCCACATGGATCTGCATTGTATTCTTGGAAACCATGTATGCAAAGTCAGTACATAATGTAATGAGCAATTGAGTTCGTCCAGCTGGTTCTCTACCACTCCACTTCTGGGTTATTTATAATGTATTTTGGCCATCGCAGATACTCCTCTGATCTCACACATTAGGAGGCATCTGTTATAGCAAGATTTACCTCACCATTGCTATCTTGCACAGAGGGCCTTTTTCCATTTCCCTATGCAGACTTATCAACCCCTTTTTGATAAATCCAGAGCCAAAAATATATATATTTCCACATATATGCTCCCTAACTGCTTTACAAGATGCATATACGCTTGTTGCTCCACTACAGCTCACATATATCAGGATTTGTGCTAGAAAATACAAAATGAGGTTGGGTTTCCATGTCACGAAAAAATATCTCTGATTTTTGCCCTTCCATATACTGGAAACGTTCTGACTCAGCCCTTCAGTTGCATCCTGGAGGCTATAAGAGCACAATTTCGAGCTATGGAAAAAGAGGAGAAAGCATTCAACTTTGAGAGCAAAGTTACTCTGGAGAAATTACTTCATATTGATTCTACATCCCTTTGTCCCTCAAGTCCGAACACAGTGTTCAACCCCCAAGATCTTTCCTTATTGTCGAGAGGACCTCATTACCTCTTTGCTATGAGCTTGTCTTTGGTGGAGGATTGAAGTGGTGGAGACCCAGTTGTAAGGAACTTGGTTTCTTGGTTTCGAACCGTGCCAACACGGAAGTCTATAATGTTGATACTTCTGTTGATCAATTATTAATGGAAATACTCCTTTCCCGTCCTATCGAAATCTTGCAAAAATATGATTATTATCCATGGGCATGTTTGTAATGTTTATTAATGGATTTTGTTATATGATGTGCTAACTCATTTTATATATTGTCACTATATACTTGCATTGCTTGTTTGTTGAGAAATTCTTCCAGGTGTAAAGCTTTGGGTCAAAGTGCTCAATGGTGGAACGACATCAAACGATTGGATCGAGGTAGGCTTCTTCCTCGTATTGCACATTAGTTTATATAGCACATGTTGGAATTGAGTTGATTTCTGTAGTCATACATGTTTGTTGTGGTTTACCCTTGGCCATAGAGAGTTTTTCCCTTGTAACAGAATTGGCGACTCCGCTGGGGATAGATCTTCCTTCTAAGGATTGAAGTATTTTTTATTCTTACATTGTTCTTTTTCCTTTATGTTTCTTATCGTATCACAGTTGGACAAAGTCTATTCACTCTGGGTCTGAGTTTTTCAGCCTTTTACCCTTGCCTAGCCTTGTTTTAAAAGATATATGCCCTTTTTTCCCTGACAGTCGTGCATGCATGCTTGTTGTCCCACTGCAAGAGGTGTATATACACCCTTTCCTCTTGAACAGTCGCATATACCACTTCCCCTTGCTTGCTTACTTGGTTTAGTGACTGTTGGGTAGGTTTTGAGGATCACTGAGCCTTCTTAGGTCTCTGTGGTGCCTGTTGAGATTATCTGGGATGACAGGAAACCTGTTTGGATTTGAATTTTTGGGCGGCGTCTTTCTCTTCGTTTTCCATTTTTTATTTGTCCTTGGTAGTTTGGTTGTCTTCTTAGCTGCTTGGTATTCTGCTCAAGTGATTTCTTTTATACGTAGTAGAAGTTATATATCAATTCGCTTATCAGTCCATGCATTTTCTTTTTAATACATTCAAAATAAATAAATAAAAAATAGGTATTTTGCATTGGTTGATATTTTTGTCTTGGAACCTTTATCATTAGCTTAGCACATTTAACAAAAGATCACATTTTACTTCTGAGTTGCATAGTTAAAATTGAAGATTGAACTATTTTTATTTAGCATATCGTTCACTGAAAAGTTAAAGTTAGGCTTTGCATTATATCTTATATCTATTTTTATTTCTATGTAGAGTCACAACACCATGAGTTTCATTTCCATACCTTTTTGAGTAATCATGGCCAATAAAATTTACGCTTTAAACTAAAATTCATTTGTAACGATTTTATTTTTTAGGGTGCAAAAACTAGCCTAGGATTTAGTGCCTTGGAATAGGATTTTGTGAATAAACTTCTCCAAGGCAATTAAATCAACATATGTGTCTGAGACAGGGAGTTGAGAAATCCATTGTATAATTGGTAATATCAGGAGGCTCCACTCACACCGGAGTTAAGCATGAGGTCACGTGAAGTTTGTTGAAGGGATAACCCCTGGATACTCACCTAGTGTCAGAGATATTTCTGTGGATTTATTTGTATTTGGGGATCTTGCTAGTATCCATACCTCTGTGAGAGGCGGTACTTTCAAGGTTTTGGGCTTTGCTACCCTTCCCATATGGTAATCCAGACTTACGATTGTTTGCCTATGCATCGGTTATACAGTGGTTGATTAGTTGTTTGAATTAGGTTTCTCATAAGTTACTTGCAGGGGTTATTCTGCTTGTATCCTGAGTCAGATAGGGGTCGAACAACACACAACCTTTATGGAAGATTACCTCTCTGGGGGGATATGACCGACTGATTGTTAAGCCTACGAGGGCCCTTATAATTGATTTTGTTACCTCCAAACTTTAGCAGGGAGTCTCAGGTCCCTCTTGGACGAAGCATACCTTCTCTAGTGAGGGAGGCCACTCGGCAACTTTAGCCCGTTTGCATGCATATTGGTCATTTGACTTTTTGGTATGCTCTTTGATTACTAGTTGGCCCTAGGACTCTGGTTTTTGGTTTCATTATCATGGATAGTAGAGTTCCTTTTACTCCTCCATTCATGGCTACCCCCCCCCCCCATGATGCCTCCTCATTTCATGGGGGCAGACCCTTCTATTTTTTACAATGGTATGCATGATTACAACGCTCAATCCACACCTTGGGTCTCTAGTCATTTTTCTGTTGATATGCCTTCCCACATGCAACCCCCTCCTTGGTCTACTTATATGAATCCTAGCATTGGACTCGGGGGAACCATCGCTCCTATGCCCACTTCTTCATTTGATATGAGTCGTGTTCCCATGGAAGGTTGGAACCTTCCACGTTATGGATCCAATCCTAGCTATGCTCTTTCAGGATCCAGTGCTTAGATGGGTGTTTATTACACCCCGCCCATGTATATTTCATCTGCCATGTCAGTCCCTTTAAACACTTTTTCTACACCAGGTCCTCAAGTACCCCCAGGTATTCCGTATGGGGAGAATCAATTTTATAATTCAAGCTACCTTCCTTATGGGACACCCTCACAAGGGGGCAACATATATCCTCACTCGAATAATTATTATCCTACCTCGGTCTCTTTTCATACCTCAGTGATGGTGCCCATTCAGACCTCTTCAGACCACCTTGGCATAAACCACCATGTTTCTACGCCTGGACAAGGAGTATACCGGGATCCTTTTTGGCCTGCAATGTTTCAGAATCAATCTTTTCTGGGACCTTGGAATCAAATGCCACAATATATCGCTAGCCCGACCACTGTAAGCCACACCAGTGCACCATCGCCCACCTCTGCTAGTCATGTCGGATATGAGTCGACACTTTCCATAAATCATGTCGACAACTCGCTTCCAACCTCTGCCAATTATGTTGGGGGCACCATCCTTTTCACCCCGGATCATAGCCGTGTCATGTCTCTGACTCCTATTCATCATACAGGAGACGATTCTATTTCCTTGGCCAGTCCCATCGAGAAACCCAAACGTCTAAGACGTAAGCCTAAATTCCTTTGCAGGGCTTGTGAAGGAAGCCATCTTACTCGCTTGTGGCCAGTGACTACTAGGATACCAGAGGCATGGGGCTCACCCAAAATCCCTTCGGACTTCGAGACACCCATGGTTCCTCCTCACACCACTTCACCTTTAATGATCCCAGTGGTCTCACCACCAATATTTTCCTCTAACCTCACCCCCTCCACAGAGGGTGAAGCATCTCCTGCCCCCATTACCATGCATCCTCTTCAACCTATAATTGAAGAAGTGACCACTTTGGTGCCATTTATGGTCAAACTGACTCTCCCTGAAAAGAGTGATGCACCCGCCAGTCACGTCATCAACATTCCAAGTCTTCCCCCTTCTACACAAGAGAGATTCATTCTTCCTCTGAATACTCTATCTTCAAGTTCTGACGAGGTCCCCTTCGACTGGGATGACCTAACGGGACATCCCATGCCCCCACCTATGTATGTTCCACTAAGAGACATTATTCGAACCATAACAGAGACTATGTACTCCGTTAGCACTTTCTACTCCTTGAATTGGAGAGCTTTGGGCTTTCCCAAGCTTTTGTCAGCTATCCACGAGATACTGACTTTTGGCAGAAGGTCGGGATGGGAACCTTGGCCTCCCCCTTTACATGTTGATTAGAACTAAAAACGAGTCTTAGTTGAGCTCTTTTCTGACTCATTATTAAAAATTGAAAATATTGTCGAGTGATTTGTCCCTTTCACACTTGTTAAAATTGGATTTGAAAGATCATGAGTCTTAGTTAAGCTCTTTTCCAACTCACTATAAAAAATGGAAAAGATCGTCGAGTGAACTTGTCTTTTTCACACTCATAAATTGGATTTGAAAAGACATCTATTTGGCACAAGTTTACCCCTTTTTCACACCAAGTAAACTAAAATATATAAAAAAGGACATTTTTTGGCGTTAAATTGTGATTGTATCTCATGCCCTTGCTTGCAGTATTGAGCCTTTAGCCGGTTCTCACTTTGCATTATAAACCATGGCCCAAGCAGTTTGCATCCTCAACCAAGCAAAGCCTTGTTTATATCCTTCACAATTTGACACCATATACCCTGGAAGGAACATCACCCTGAGTGTCCATCTCCTGCATGCACTTCCTTGCATTGAGCGTAGGTACATTCCAATGCGGGAACTAGTTTTTCTTATTTGCGACACTCGTTCCCTCCTCTGTATCATAACATTCACTTGTTATGAAAAAACAAAAAAAAGACGGGTGGGAAGGGAGTACTATATTGTAATTGGAAGTAGTCGTGTCGCCTTTGAACAGAGCACAAAGTTATTGAGTCCTTGCGTCATCATAATTTTGGGTTTAGCATGGCCTTAGGAAGATGATCTCGTTATAGAATTTTCTCTATTGACTGGTTAATCTTCCAGTCACTATAGAGAACATTATGGATGCCTCCTGCATCTAGTTGTCACATCATTAAGTCTATGTTGTTGGAGTCCACCGTACGTCTCATTCTCTTGTTCAAAGGAAGTCTATCAACTTGTGTCGGCCACTCCTCGGAAATCTTGACTTTGCATGTCAGCCATACCCTCAGTTTGTCTCAGAATCACATGATACTTTGGTCTTATGATGCACCCTGGCCCTACTTTCATCATTGGTAGGTCACCTTGAACCCAAAAATCAACATTTCATCATGGGTCGTTGGGATTTGTGCAGTGTCTTGGATGTCATTATCCTTATTGGTGGTTTCCTCGCCTTTGTTAGTAGTTTTCATCGTTGACTGTTATTCAGAGGGTATTTTTCATGTACCGCTTGCATTTGGCACACGCGAAAGACACACAGGGTCATTGGTTCATGAACATGTTCTTCGTCTGATCTCCACCAAATCATGAAGCTCCTGCTTTGTTCCTCGTGCTGACTGATGAGAGATGCCTTAATGCTCTCCTTTCAGCGGCTCTCTTTCCATCGACTTTAGCTCATGTATTATGGATACGAGACCTAGAGTTTTATGAGTACCGTGACGCTTGCAGTCATTAGTGGCAGGCTCTTTTGCCATTGACAGATGGGAATACATCAATGTCTCTTGATCAATGGATCTCTCAAGTGTTCGACACTAGCTCCTTTATTCACATTTGTAGAGATGTACTCGATGCCTTGATACCTACTTTCATCATTGGTAGGTTGTCTCGCATTTGTTAACGGTATACCTCAATGACCGGTAATCAAACGATGTCTCACCGTGCTAGACCTCAACTCATTTATTCACATGATGTAGACTTGCACCATTGGCAGATTGTATTGAAGACTTGAAGACAACACTTTGTGGATGCAGCTTTCTTGAGTTGTTGCTTCCATTTCATTGGACCCTTACCTATTTGACTTCAACGATCATGGGAGATTAGATTGTACTCCATGGTATACAGATATCTTCAGATTGATTTTGAGATTGGTTTCACTAGGCCTTGTTCATGACTATAACAACTATTGGCATGTAACCGCATTATACTTTCCTACTGATGGCCATGAACACTTGTTGGTATATTTTCCACACGGATCTATGTTGTATTCTTGGCGGCCATGTATGCAAAGTCAATACATAATGTAATGAGCAATTGAGTTCGTCCATTTGGTTCTCTACCACTCCACTTCTAGGTTATTTATAATGTATTTCGACCATCGCAGATACTCCTCTGATCTCACACATTAGGGGGCATCTGTTATAGCAAGATTTGCCTCACCATTGCTATCTTGCACAGAGGGCCTTTTTCCATTTCCCTATGCAGACTTATCAACCCCTTTTTGATAAATCCAGAGCCAAAAATATTTTTTTTTCCACATATACGCTCCCTAACTACTTTGTAATATGCGTATATGCTTGCTACTCCACTATAGCTCACGTATATTAGGATTTGTGCCAGAAAATACAAAATGAGGTCGGGTTTCCATGTCACGACAAAAGATCTCTGATCTTTGGCCTTCCATATACTGGAAACATTCCAACTCGGCCCTTCAGATTCATCCTGGAGGTTATAAGAGCACAATTTCGAGCTATGGAAAAAGAGGAGAAAGCATTCAACTTTGAGAGCAAAGTTACTCTGGAGAAATTACTTCATATTGAGTCTACATCCCTTTGTCCCTCAAGTCCGAACACAGTGTTCATCCCCAAATCTCTTTCCTTATTGTCGAGAGGACCTCATTACCTCTTTACTATGAGCTTGCCTTTGGTGGAGGATTGAAGTGGTGGAGACCCAGTTGGAAGGAACTTGGTTTCTTGGTTTCGAACTGTGTCGACACAGAAGTCTGTAATGTTGATACTTTTGTTGATCAATTATTAATAGAAATATTCCTTTCTCGTCCTATCGATATCTTGAAAATATATGATTATTATCCATGGGCATGTTTGTAATGTTTATTAATGGATTGTGTTATCTGATGTGCTAACTCATTTTATATATTGTCACTATATACTTGCATCACTTGTTTGTTGAGAATTTCTTGCAGGTGTAAAGCTTTGGGTCAAAGTTCTCAATGGTGGAACAACATCAAACGATTGGATCGAGGTAGGCTTCTTCCTTGTATTGCACATTAGTTTATATAGCACATGTTGGAATTGAGTTGATTTCTGTAGTCATACCTGTCTGTTGTGGTTTACCCTTGGCCACAGAGAGTTTTTCCCTTGTAAAAATCCTAGCTTACATCTCATGTTTCAATTTCTCTATGCTCTCTTTTAACCCTTTGATTTCTCCTTCCTTCATGATAACTTGTGACATAGCCTGAACAAGTCCTTCAATGTTTGGCCCAACTTTTGCATAAGGAGGTACAACTATAGCCTTGTCTAGCAATTCAGTCTGCTCTTGTGACTACTTCACCTTTTCTCATTCTAGTTGCAACGCCTTGGCCTTGTAGTCCAATGCCTCTTGACAAAGTGCTTCATTTTCATGTTCTAAAGCAACCAATTATGTTGTTTGTGGATGATCTATAGTAGACATTTTCAATTTATTCTTCAAGCTTTGAATCAATTTGTCTTTTTCATCCAATGAGGATTTCACCCCTTGAGGGCCTTCAGATTCTAGCCTCTTGACCTGAGTCTGCCAAGCTCTGCTAGATGATTTTTCTTGCCTCAATTGCCCTTCCAATTTCATTGCATAAGATGACAGCTTTGAATTATTCAATCTTAAACCCAAGTAATCAAAATATAACATATCACTGGTATTCCTATGGAGTTTGACCTTGTCTGAAGAACTAATGTTGTCATACCTTATCTTGATCTCAGATAATTTATCTTCATCTACAACTGCAATGTTAAAGGTCCTTTTCTTAATATCCCTTACTGTGAATAGAGAATATTTGTGTTGAGAAATATTTTCCACTTCAGGGACTAAATCCCTCATCTCACCCAAAGCTATGTTTCCCTTCTCGGCATAATGTTTTGCCAAATCTTCTTTAGATTGATAAGCTTCCCCGGATGTTTTATCAAAGATGTGTTCTTTGCTGCTAAAGGTTCTTGATTTGCCTTCACTTTGGAGTTTGTTTTCCTTTTCGACCTCTACAGTGCTAGTACCACTTTCCACCATATCTAGATTTACTTGTTCTTTAGGTTCTTCTTCCTCTAAATCCACTATCTGTGGAGATTGTGAAATCTTCATCTTCTTAGGAGCAGTATGTTGATCACTAGTCCCCATGGCCTCTGAACTACTTCTCTTGTTGTAAACACTCATCTTAGGAACCTTTACTATTAGTTTCTGAGAAGCTTGTTGTGTTTGACTTCGTTGCAGGGTTGCCTCCACTTGTTGTGTTTGAGCTTGTTGCAGGATTGCCTCCACTTGTTGTGTTTGATTTTGTTGCAAGATTGCTTCCATATCAACACAGACTTCTAGGTTTGCCAGCTTATCAAAACCCTCAACCTATTCATGCTTATAAGGGGCATGTTTGTTCATCAATCTTCTGTTGGATATGATTTGATGTGGATCATATCTTCTTCCCTATAGCTGTGCAAAACCAAACTCTTTGAGCTTTGCTTGAATCTGAGATAAACAAGATCTGGCTTTGACAATGAAAGGGCCAATAATAAAAGGGAACTTGAGGTTGGAGGCTTTGTGCAACTTTAGTAAATTCTTTGTCTCAGATATAATTCTTTACCTGATGAATTCAAGGGCAAAGATTTTAGGGGTTAGAAAAATAGGCAATAGATAGGGGGATTCATGACAACCATAAACCCAGATCAATGTTGAGTGCATGAATAGTACCCAATCCCCCACTTTGTTTTCTGTATTTGGCTGCAGATAGCTCCTCATGTCATCCAAAACTCTGGGTAGGCTGGTATTGAAAATCAAATTGTAAACTCTAGACATGATTTTGTTTAGGAAGATGAACAATGTAATCCTCTTACATTCAGTTGATACAAATGTTGCCTCAGGAAATTCTCTTTTATTGATCTCGAGGAAAATCTTCAACAAATAGGTGTAGTATCTGAAATGCCTTAGAGATCAAAAATTCACCAGTTGTTTATGGATATTATCGGATATGAATTGATCAAAACTGATGCAGACTAACAGACCAGACTCTAACTTAAAAAAACATTAAAAGGAAACTGAGCATGACTTCGACCACATGTTTATCATTGTCTAGACCTAAAATTTGACTCAACAGGGAACAGACCCATTGGACTTCAATAACCATTATACTCATATTCATTGGCAAAGATGGACTCTCTGAAAAATTTCTTGGTTTGACAATTGTCTGTAAAAACAAATCTCGAACCTATGATGGACATTCTTTGTATACCCTAATTAGCTTTTCTTCATTGAAAGGTTTGGATATTGCAGAGAAAGACTTTGTATACCGAGGGAATCTTGAATTGGCAGACTCTCTATCCTACACATCACCTCAGACCCTCATTTATTCACGACGACTCTTTCTTCATGTGAATATTGTTCGGTGCACCAACCTATAAATTCAGAAAAAGGGAAAGTGATTTCAACAAGATAAGGGACTATGGTGGCCTGGACTGCTTCAAGGAATGGTATACACCTTCCTACATTATCAGACAAGTTTCTTCTGGACACATAGATGGGTGAAATGGTGATTGTGGTATCAAAGACGTCTGAATCTCGGTCAATTAGGGCTTCTTTGTTTGTCACAGGATCTTGTTCTGTACTGAAGTTATGATAGGATCCATGGCTGCGATGAAAATATCTGGAAATGAGCGAAAATGGTGTGTAATTGGCGTATTGTTGAGTTGTAGTTGAATGAAGGTGCTCGTGCCAAGTTTCAAATGGTCTAGTGTTCGAAAAATAATAGAATAACCAACAAAATGCCCTTTTATACTTTTCCAAATTTCAGGGGCGTAAGGAAGTCGTTTGGGGCAACCCACTTTTTACCTCGAAATGCACCTGGTGGTGCCACGTATCCCCGAACAAAAACCACAGTTTAAATTTCAGCCCACTTTCCAAAATTAACCTCTATGCAGTTTTTCTCCCCGAAATCATCCTCGACCATCGATCTTGAGAGGTCACAATCTGCGATGTATCGGGCCCCATCAACTTAGCGCTCCCGTCAGTTTTAGCCTCTCCCTACCATATTTAGCCTATTCTCTAGTTTGTCGAGCTCCCAAACCAATGTAGCACCTTGCCAGATCCTAAAATATCGATTAAGTAAATGGATTGGTTCTTGCACTATGAAGAAATGTTGTTGAGTATGAATGACGAAACTAGTCTAGAGTTGATTGAATGGGATATGGGATTTAGATATCTCCTTGTTCCTCAGAACATTCGCTAGTCCTGAGACCTTAAGTGGTCAAAATCAATCGGATGAATCCTAGACTTGAGTGTTGCTTATGTGTCTTGGAGGTCCTAACCATGCAGGATAGGTTGGGCGAGTAGTTTCCTTGTGTTATATGTTGATTGATTGATAATGATGTTGTCTTTAGATGAGCTTGATGAATTTGCTTATGTAGTGATTAATAATGATGTGTCACTATTAACTATCTTGATGTGTTGATTATGTGTCATTATTAACTAGGATTATGTGGCTCTTAGTTATGTCGTGACGTTCAAATTTTATGAATGCAAAAAACAAAAAAAATAATTACCTATTGTACATCACTGCTTGGCATAGTAACATAGGGACCGTTACACATGGTATTAGAGCAGGTTCAACCCTACGAATTTGGACCGTTATGCCTTCCCTTGTGTTAAAATTATGACTTAGACATTATCGCTAATTAAAAATTGATATTTTTCCATGTAGGTAATCTTAGTTAGAGGACGTCGTGGTGGTAGATTATGTGATGCTAGGGGAAGAGGTGTGATGCCTCTAGTAGCATCCACGCCAGAGAGGTCTAACCCCTAAGGAGAAGAACAGGTCATTGGGAAGGAGCAAGTTTCTGTGGAGGATGTGGTTGGTTTGATGAGGTCCTTTCAGAGGATGTTAGAGGCCTTGATTAACCGACTAGATAGAGATGAGGCCAGGGCACCTGTACCCAATGAGGGTTCACAACGCGCTCTAGTTGGTGGTGGTAGCATACAAAAAGAACTTGAGAAGGTGAAGTTTCCTGAGTTCATGGTGCCACAGATGACTCAGCCGATGAGGCATGGTTGGAGTACATGGAAATGTGCTTTTCACTTCGTGACTACACCTCCAATATGAAAGTCTGCATGGCAATCTTTCAGCTGAAGGGAAGTGCTCTTCTATGGTGGAAGATGCTTCTGTGTAAGCTAAACATGACCGTCGAAGATGTGTCATGGGAAATGTTCAAGGAACGATTCTAGGAGAGGTATTTTTCAGAGGAATTCATTGAGTGCCAGCTCAATGATTTCAACGCCTTACAACAAGGTGGTTGTATAGTTCGCGAGTATGAGGCATGACTCATGGAGTTGCTTAGGTATGCTCCACAACTGAACACAGAGAAGCTAAAGGTCAACAAGTTTGTGTTCAGCCTTAACTTCAACATTCATGTGAAGGTGAGGATCCTAATGCCACAGATGTTGCACAATGCAGTCCAGAAGGCCCTCATAACTGAGGAAGAGATGGCCAGCGGGGGTAAGGGCAAGACTCCTGCAAGATCGACTAGACAAACAACATACAGAGTGCAACAACATCAGACACCAGCCAGAGAGACAATAGGGTATTGAGATAAGTCTATAGGATCCATGTTCACGACACCACGATGATCGACTCCTCAGTAGAGGACTCCCTACAAAGAACCACCGCACCAGTCGCAACATCGCCCATAACAACAATAGTTTAGGCATGTTCAATAGAATAGACCAGGGTCTCAAGCGAGTAGGCCAAAAAATTCTACTTTGAGGACCATGAGTACTAGACCAAAGACTAGATGTTGGACATATGGGGAGCCACATTACCAACTAGATTTTTCGGTTGAGAAGACTAGAGTGACCGGGTCAGCAGGACCCACTATAGTGGGAGATTTGGGCAAGGCCCTTAGGATTCATGCAATGGTGAATAGTCGTCAGGTCGAGCACCAATCCACTGTGCTCAAGACGTTAGGTACAATCGCCGACCAAACTTTTAGTATTTTGATAGATCTAGGTGCTACAAAGAGCTTTATTTCTAGTGCAGCACTAAAAATAATTAAGGTAAAGGTAGTCGAGCAAGACGAGTTAAGGTATGTAGAAATGGATTCAGGTGACAAATAGAAGGTTGGAGGAAGGGTTTCAGACTGTGGCATTAACTTGGGAGATTTTGTAACGAAGGCCAACCTATACGTCACGATATTAGGATCGTATGACATAGTGATCAGTATGGACTGGATGGAATCGCACGATGAGATACTCAACTGTAAGACGAAATGGTTAAAATTGATAGATGATGTGGGACAGGGAAGAGTGATCGTAGGAAGAAACCAAGTGTCCTTGAGGTTAATTTATTCCCTGCAGCTACAAAAGAGCATGCACAAAGGATGTAAGTTATATGCAATCTTAGTGCTAAATGAAAGGGGTGGGGCAAAAGGATTATAAAACCTTCTGGTAGTACGAGAGTTTGTTGACATGTTTCCAGAAGAGTTACCAGGTTTGTCGCTCGAAAGAGAGTTAGAGTTTACAATCGACTTGAAACCTGGAACTGAACCGATAGCAAGAATGTCTTATTGGATGTCAACACCTGAGTTACAGGAGTTGAAACTGCAACTATAATTTCCCCCACCTCTTGATGAAGAGGTCTGGAGAGACTCATTAGTCTAGCTATCCCCACTAGACTATAGTCTCAGGGATATTGGCGACAAAGTCAACCAGAAAACATAACATTCTATTATTAAGTTGACTTTGTGTGGAAAAGGATAACTCAACGAAAGAAAAGAAAAGGTGAGTTAAAGTTAAGAGTTAACCCTAGGGGTTAACTAACACAATAGTTGAATAGACTAGAGATATAAAGGAAAAGGAATGGCGCACTCCTAAGACATTCTGGATTATTATCTTATTTGCATTGGAGCTCTTCAACACAAGCAGTTTTGAGGGTTTTAAGTCTAAAACCCTAGAGATCAACTCAATGGTGAAAGATCCCACCTTTCTTGATCTAGGCTTGGTTCCAGAGGTGAAATAATCCTCCCACACCATTCTACAGTGTTGCAGGGTTTGTTCTACAGGCATAATCTAGGCTTGTGTGAAACCTAGGGGGTTTCCAGTTAGGGGGTGCATCACGTTGAGGAGGTTGATTCTATCTGGAGGAAGGAGAAGGATTTTTGGAGAAGGAGGACCTAGGCTTTCTTCGTAGGGCCCCTAGCATCATTCTTGGTCTATTCCTAAGGAGATTACTGTTATAGTTTATTTCTTGGAGCTTGGTATGAATTGGAGGAGAGAGGGGCACATTGTAGAAAGAGGTTAGCAGTGTTTGTTGGCTCAGATCTTTATAGATTGACTTGAGACTTCATCATCTTGTTAGCATTGGCCCAATCTACATTCTGGGAGATTTTAGTGGCATTTGGAGACTCCTAGAGGGGGGAATGAATTATCCTTGACTTAGTCAAACCAGGAGGGCACAAACCAGTTGAGGTTTTTCCCAGTTAGAGGAGCAGAACTTCCCAGTTCAAATTGAGAGTTGGCTTGGTGGATTCTATCAACATCCATAATAGGGCGCAAATCATCCAGTTGGAGGGGTTTTGCAGAGTATTGACGGGGTCGTCTCATCTATAGTCTTATCTTGCTTACTAGTAGCCTTTGGAGGCTTGGATCTCGTCTCAGACAGCCTTTGATGTTAATGTTTTTGTCGTTATTATATTTCTTTTCATTTCAATAGATAAGAGCAACATAAGAACAAGATCACTGAGAAATACACATTCACAAGAGACACAACATTTATCCTGGGAAACCCTCTAGGGGAAGAAAATCCACCAAAACTTCCTTATCATAAATTGCCAATACAATGTTCAAGAGATAACTCAAACCAATACAGATAGTCCTCTCCAAAATATGTGCCACTCTTCTCCCTCTCTCCAACTGGTAAGTTGCAACTTGCCTCTTAAGTATGAGCAAGTGAGTTGTGTGATAAAGTGAGGCACTAGCCTCTCTATATATACAAGACTAGCACATGTGAAGGGTCTTCACTGGCAGGGCCGACCTCTCACTCTGGGTGGGTAAACCCACCTTTAATTTATTTCTGGGTCTAAATAATAACTGTTGGGGCCTACTTCTTATTCTGCCTATTACAATTGTTTGTTGACCAATCCGCAAAAGGAGATTTGGTCCTAATACAATTACCGACATGATTAATCCACAATGGGGATTAATCCTATGAATAAAATAACAATAATAATAAGAATACTCTTTGCAGTTACATTATTTCAACATTTGAGAGGCACWTATCATTGTATTGCTTATTATTGTATCGGTTGGCAGCCCATTTTGATATTATTGGAGTTTTCTTCCATATCTGCAGATCTCTTGTATAMAGGATCTCTATACTATCTAAATAAAGGTTAGATCTGACATTATTGGTTCTCTACTGGTGTTCTTTGTATATATTGTCTTGTTTATGATTATATGCTTCAGATCTATTGCTCAATCAACATTAAGTAAATCCATAATGTGCATCTCCATGAGTAAACCTACAAATACATAAACAAACATAACAAACAGTAACAGTTAGTGTTCTGAGCAAAAAATTTGGCTCAGGAACATTACAGTGGTATCAGAGCATTGATCCTCCCACCTTATGGGAATTAGCGCATGCAGAAGTTCAGTGGCATTTACATGGGCAGATGTAGGAAACATACAGGTGAGATAGAGGCAGAAATGGAAGGGTCAGGTGAGGACAGTGAGCCACAGATTCTAGCAGGTTTCACCAAGGAGTTACAACACTCCATAAATATGACACATAATACCCTTGTACATCATCTACAGGAAAACCAGGAGGCATTGCGTAGGGACAAGTGGAAATGATAGATACTTTGAAAAGAGTGAATGACAGTTAGAAGAGATTGGCGCAACTCTTGATGCAAATGACTCATGTAGGGAAGGGTCTAGAGGTTTATGCAAACATAGAAGCTAGTGGATCTCATGGAGGTACTAGACCTCGACAGAAGCATAGCACTTGTTATCACACTGAGGGATAGAGCTATGGAGGTGGTGTACCCCAGGGGAAAACACACAGTAGGACCACCCATAGGCCCTATCTACCTACATTCTTGGATAATCATCCACAACACAGCTATGAGGATGAGATTGAGGACAATTTTGAGCAGTATACCAGGGAATATCATGCCTTAAGTGTAGGGTTCCAAAGGTAAGTCACACTAGACCAGTATTGTGGAATCAAGTTTTGGGGTAAGCCTAAATAGTATCAAAGGCCCAACTATGAATTGGAGCGCAAAGCAGGCAAGATAGAAATTCCTTATTTTGATGGATCTTCCAAGGTGACTGCACAAGCATGGGTGCAGAAGCTGGATACCTACCTATAAATTAACCCCACAAGGGAGATGGATGCCATCAAATTTTCCACTATGTACTTGGATGGCAAGGCTCATGATTGGTGGTACCATGGGTTAATCACACTGGGTCACAATCATATTACGTCCTATACATAGTTCACACAGAGGCTCATTGACAGGTTTGACCAGGGGGACCCAAAGATACCTTTTAGGGAGCTCACACAACTCAGATAGACAGGATCATCGAAGGTTTACAGAGAAGAGTTTCAGAGACTAGCAGTGATGGTACAGGATGTGTCTCAAGTGAGACTTACGATGCTCTTCACAGAAGGGGCGATGGAACCCTTGAGGGGTTGGGATAAGGCTTTTAAGCCTACCAACTTTCATGATGCCATTTGGAAGACCAAGGACTTAGGATCAGTAGCAAATACGAGATTCACCCATAGACCTCCTAATCAAGGAGGTAGAGACCAAAGACCTCCTATAAACCAAGGAGGGAGAGACCCAAGGGGGTTTAACCAAGGAAGGGGTAGGATAGGATAGATGAGCCCACTAGGAGGGAATTGAGGAGGAAGCAATTTTACTTCACTTGCAAGGAACCATGGGACCCAACACACAAATGCATGGGCAAGGGCAAGGCCCACTACATTGAGGTGATCTCAGATGATGAGCAGGATGAATATTTCGGCCACCTACAGAACATAGAGGCAGAAAACCCATGACATGCAGAAGAAGAAGATGCAAGTCATGGCCTTACAACATATGAGAAGGTGACAATTGCATCCATCAGCAGGGTACCTAAATTCAACACCTTCGGGTTGAGGGGAGTGCTACAAGGGCAGAAGGTCTCAGTCCTCATTGATGGAGGTGCCTCACACAACTTCATTGGCTCATCCCTACTGCAAAGAAGACATATATCGACAATTGAGTTTGAGGGATTTCATGTGGAGATAGCAGGAGGGCGCACCATGCCCTGTGACAGGTACATTCCAGAAATGAAACTTACTTTGAGCACGCATGATTTGGCACAGAATTTCTATGTTATGGACCTTTCAGACACTAACATCATCCTTGGAGTACAATGGCTTAGTACATTGGGAACAATCACCACAAATTACAAAACTATGGAAATGTCTTTCACAAAAGAAACTGGGAAAAAGGTGGTTCTCAGGGGTATGACAGAAAACACACCGAGGGTGGTGACAACAAAACGCATGGAGGCTATCTTCAGGAGGGAAGACATCATTTATGTAGCAAAATGTAAAATATCGGTTAGGGTAGACAAGAAGGGAGAAACACACTACTCACCCGAGATCAAGAAAATAATGGATAGGCACAACAAGGTCTTTGAGCCTATACCACTAGGGGCACCACCGGATAGGGGGTTTGAGCACATCATAGAGTTGGAGGAGGGTGCGAAACCTATCATTGCCACTCCCTATAGGAACCCCAAGAAATATAAGGACGAAATTGAAAAGGCAATCAAGGAGTCATTGGATATGGGCCACATCAAGCGAAGTTCCAATCCCTTTGCATCTTCAGTAGCGCTGGTGAAAAAGAAAAATGGGACAATGTGCATGTGCATTAACTACATGGCTCTAAACAAGAAGACAATCAAAAATAGATACCCCATCCCATAGATTGATGAGCTATTGGATGAGCTCCATGGGGAAGTATATTTCACAAAGATTGACTTGCGCTCCGACTATCATCAGATAAAAATGAGCGAGAAAGATATCTCCAAGACTGCTTTCTGGTGTCACTATGGACACTATGAGTTTTTAGTCATGCCTTTTGGGCTGAATAATGCACCACCCACCTTCCATTCATGCATGAATCATTTTTTCAACAAACAACTAAGGAAGTTCTTATTAGTCTTCTTTGATGATCTATTGATCTATAGCAAAACTTGGGAGGAGCACCTTCATCATGTGGAACAGATTTTGGTTGTCATGGAGGAGCAATCTTTATATGCTAAGGAATCCAAATGTTAATTTGGGATGAAAGAGGTCCTTTATCTAGGACACATAATTGGAGTAAAGGGGGTACAAGTACACCAAGAAAAAATACAAGCTATACTTGACTGGCCCACACCTAGGACACTCACAGAGTTGAAGGGGTTTTTGGGCATCTGTTGTTATTACAGGAGGTTTGTCAAAGGTTTCTCTCAACTTTGTGCACCTTTGACTGATTTGACCAAGAAGGGGGCATTCAAGTGGAGCTCAAAAGCGCAGTCAACCTTTGAAAAAAAGAAGAAAATGATGAGTACATGTCCAGTAATGGCCCTACAAAATTTCGTACAATCCTTCACAATATAGTGTGATGTCTCAGGGGAAGGCATTGGAGCAGTACTTATGCAGAACATGAATCCTATTGTCTATGAAAGTCGAAAATTGAGAGCTCCTGAGCTCCTTTACACCATCTATGACAAAGAGATTCTAGCCATCATGCATGCATTGGCGAAGTTTAGACAGTATTTAGTTGGGACAAAATTCATCATGAGGACAGATCACAACAACCTCAAGTACTTCCTAGATCAGAAGGAATTGAATGAAAGGCAACAGAAGTGGGTGAGCAAAATCTAGGCTTATGACTTTGACATAGAATTTGTCAAAGGGAAAAATAACATGCTAACATATGCCTTATCCAGAAGACCATCAGTTTATGCCATGATCGATGTCTCAGTGGATTGGAAGGCCCACCTCTTGGTGGGATATTCAAAGAAAAAAATTTCTTGCGAAGTGATGGATGGATAGGTACAGGATGACAATTTCATAATCATGGATGATATCATTTACTACAAGGGTTGAATTTTATTGGTTCTCGAATAAGCCTTTAAGGCCAGGGTGTTATAGGCATGCCATGATTCACCAGTAGTAGGGCATCAATGATTCATCAAGACATACAGACAGGTCCGAGAGAGGTTTGCCTGGAAGGGGTTGAAAGAAGATGTAATAAGCCACACCAAGGAGTGAAACACTTGCCAGGCCAACAAAGATGAACACACTCATCCAACAGGACTACTATAACCACTTCCCATTTCGAAGCACAAATGGGAAAGCATATCTATGGATTTCATCACAGGGTTGCCTAAGGCTCAGGGCAAAGACTGCACTTTCGTGGTAGTGGACAGGTTGACAAAGTTTGCACACTTTTTTTCCATTGCCACAAATTTCAATGCAGCACAGGTTGCAGACTTATTCTTCATGGAAGTTTCCAGATTGCATGGGCTGCCCAAAACCATAGTGAGTGACATGGATAGTAGGTTCATGAGCACATTCTAGCAGGAGCTCTTCGTGTTAGTAGGTACGACCCTAACACCTAGTACTATTCATCACCCTAAGACGGATGGCCAGACAGAGATAGTCAACAAATGGGTTGAAGGCTACCTCGGGAATTATGTGGCAGGGCAACATAAAGCATGGGTTAAATGGCTTCACTTGGGGGAATATTGTTACAACACCACTCATCATATGTCCATTGGTATGCCACCATTTAGGGCCTTATACAACTATGACCCTCTCTCATTTGTAGAGATTGCCTTTGGTGACAGCAGGGCTCCTGTTGTTCCTGAGTCTGTACTTAAGGCTTAAAAGTACAGTGTCAAGGCATCCGAAAGTATGATAAAGGTTGATAAAGGATTACACTAACCTTCGGTATAGGAAACTAATGAAGATTTCTACATTCTCATTGTCTAGCTTCCAACTGTTTCTGGGTAGTAATATCTTGTTCAATGGCTGCCCATGAACGTTCAAGTTCTTCCCGGGTGTTAGCGGTTTTAAGGATTGTATCAAAAAGATTTAGAGCAATATGTTTTTGATTAGATAGTCCGGGTTCAATATTCGGTTGAGTTGTGATAGGAACAATCATTGAGTAACATTACCAGTAAGAAAATATTTAAAGAGAGATTTCAACGCTGTTTCAATTTGGTCGAAATAAAGAGAATTTTTTTTATTTTTTTTTGCATGAAGAACAAAATAGGGATGCAAACTGAAGGCCCTTTCCCGTAACTGTATTATTTTTGGTAAAAAGATGTGGGGGTGAGATAAAAACATTTAGCTGTAGATAACGTAAGGTTCATGACAATAGAAAACTTACACATACACAGAAGAAGAAATTAGTATAGAAATAATTGACATAGTGTAAACAAATATATAATTCTGTAAATGCAAATTGGTCTTACACTCGTTGATAGCTGGTGCAGAGGAAAGACAATAACCAATTACAGAAAGATGAAATCCCTTCGCTATAGTAGTGGCCGTACTAAAGTATAGCGATATACATCAATTATGAAAAGTAAAATGAAATGAAACATGAAACATCAAGAAAACAAACTTGTAACACAGTCGGGACGGAATCGGGAATCTTCAAATTTGCTTGTATTAACTTCTCAAAATGCAAAAAACTCTATTACAATCAGTCCCCAAAAGGTCCAGCCCCCTCTTCTTCTTTGTGTGCCCCCTTTATAAAAATTTGCCCCCCTATTAGTTTTGAAACTCAACGGTTTCATAAATTCAGTTAAAAACGAGATGAGCCCGGTGGCTCCACCTCTCCTACTCTATTTTCAAAAAGTGTCAGGTGCTTGTTTTTGCGTGATTCGGTGCATATGATACATTTGTCCTCAAACTAGTATACAAGCTGTGAAGGTTCCGCTTGACAGCTGGGATGAGCGAAATCACTCCATCTCTCCTAACCTATTTTCAAAAGGTGCCAGGTGCTTGTCTTTGCGTGGATTCGGTGCATATGATACATTTGTCCACAAACTGGGATACAAGCTGTGAAGGCTCCGCTTGACAACTGGCCTTGGCGAAATAGCATTCTCGGGCTAACTGTGGAAGCTTATCGTCCATTTTTGCATCAATGATGTCAAGTGCACTGAGTAGTGCGCTAGGTTGAATTAAGTGTTTATCAATTTGAGCCATGTCCACTCTGTCCGCCTTAGAGATATCCTTTGAATCTCTCTCATTCTTCTCCTTCAGATCGAGGGAAATCTGATTTACATCCATTTGCCTTAACGTTTCCGAGTCACCTCCACTTTCCATCCCTAACAGCTC
>ML789974.1:791070-803341 GCA_009831015.1 Picea engelmannii | reverse complement strand
TGCATCCACAAAGTGTTGTCTTCAAGTCTTCAATACAATCTGCCAATGGTGCAAGTCTACATCATGTGAATAAATGAGTTGAGGTCTAGCACGGTGAGACATCGTTTGATTACCGGTCATTGAGGTATACCGTTAACAAATGCGAGACAACCTACCAATGATGAAAGTAGGTATCAAGGCATCGAGTACATCTCTACAAATGTGAATAAAGGAGCTAGTGTCGAACACTTGAGAGATCCATTGATCAAGAGACATTGATGTATTCCCATCTGTCAATGGCAAAAGAGCCTGCCACTAA
The DNA here is from genome assembly GCA_009831015.1 of Picea engelmannii. Lineage (NCBI taxonomy): Eukaryota > Viridiplantae > Streptophyta > Pinopsida > Pinales > Pinaceae > Picea > Picea engelmannii. The sequence continues at coordinate 803,043 of ML789974.1, read as the reverse complement.
TGACTGCAAGCGTCACGGTACTCATAAAACTCTAGGTCTCGTATCCATAATACATGAGCTAAAGTCGATGGAAAGAGAGCCGCTGAAAGGAGAGCATTAAGGCATCTCTCATCAGTCAGCACGAGGAACAAAGCAGGAGCTTCATGATTTGGTGGAGATCAGACGAAGAACATGTTCATGAACCAATGACCCTGTGTGTCTTTCGCGTGTGCCAAATGCAAGCGGTACATGAAAAATACCCTCTGAATAACAGTCAACGATGAAAACTACTAACAAAGGCGAGGAAACCACCAATAAGGATAATGACATCCAAGACACTGCACAAATCCCAACGACCCATGATGAAATGTTGATTTTTGGGTTCAAGGTGACCTACCAATGATGAAAGTAGGGCCAGGGTGCATCATAAGACCAAAGTATCATGTGATTCTGAGACAAACTGAGGGTATGGCTGACATGCAAAGTCAAGATTTCCGAGGAGTGGCCGACACAAGTTGATAGACTTCCTTTGAACAAGAGAATGAGACGTACGGTGGACTCCAACAACATAGACTTAATGATGTGACAACTAGATGCAGGAGGCATCCATAATGTTCTCTATAGTGACTGGAAGATTAACCAGTCAATAGAGAAAATTCTATAACGAGATCATCTTCCTAAGGCCATGCTAAACCCAAAATTATGATGACGCAAGGACTCAATAACTTTGTGCTCTGTTCAAAGGCGACACGACTACTTCCAATTACAATATAGTACTCCCTTCCCACCCGTCTTTTTTTTGTTTTTTCATAACAAGTGAATGTTATGATACAGAGGAGGGAACGAGTGTCGCAAATAAGAAAAACTAGTTCCCGCATTGGAATGTACCTACGCTCAATGCAAGGAAGTGCATGCAGGAGATGGACACTCAGGGTGATGTTCCTTCCAGGGTATATGGTGTCAAATTGTGAAGGATATAAACAAGGCTTTGCTTGGTTGAGGATGCAAACTGCTTGGGCCATGGTTTATAATGCAAAGTGAGAACCGGCTAAAGGCTCAATACTGCAAGCAAGGGCATGAGATACAATCACAATTTAACGCCAAAAAATGTCCTTTTTTATATATTTTAGTTTACTTGGTGTGAAAAAGGGGTAAACTTGTGCCAAATAGATGTCTTTTCAAATCCAATTTATGAGTGTGAAAAAGACAAGTTCACTCGACGATCTTTTCCATTTTTTATAGTGAGTTGGAAAAGAGCTTAACTAAGACTCATGATCTTTCAAATCCAATTTTAACAAGTGTGAAAGGGACAAATCACTCGACAATATTTTCAATTTTTAATAATGAGTCAGAAAAGAGCTCAACTAAGACTCGTTTTTAGTTCTAATCAACATGTAAAGGGGGAGGCCAAGGTTCCCATCCCGACCTTCTGCCAAAAGTCAGTATCTCGTGGATAGCTGACAAAAGCTTGGGAAAGCCCAAAGCTCTCCAATTCAAGGAGTAGAAAGTGCTAACGGAGTACATAGTCTCTGTTATGGTTCGAATAATGTCTCTTAGTGGAACATACATAGGTGGGGGCATGGGATGTCCCGTTAGGTCATCCCAGTCGAAGGGGACCTCGTCAGAACTTGAAGATAGAGTATTCAGAGGAAGAATGAATCTCTCTTGTGTAGAAGGGGGAAGACTTGGAATGTTGATGACGTGACTGGCGGGTGCATCACTCTTTTCAGGGAGAGTCAGTTTGACCATAAATGGCACCAAAGTGGTCACTTCTTCAATTATAGGTTGAAGAGGATGCATGGTAATGGGGGCAGGAGATGCTTCACCCTCTGTGGAGGGGGTGAGGTTAGAGGAAAATATTGGTGGTGAGACCACTGGGATCATTAAAGGTGAAGTGGTGTGAGGAGGAACCATGGGTGTCTCGAAGTCCGAAGGGATTTTGGGTGAGCCCCATGCCTCTGGTATCCTAGTAGTCACTGGCCACAAGCGAGTAAGATGGCTTCCTTCACAAGCCCTGCAAAGGAATTTAGGCTTACGTCTTAGACGTTTGGGTTTCTCGATGGGACTGGCCAAGGAAATAGAATCGTCTCCTGTATGATGAATAGGAGTCAGAGACATGACACGGCTATGATCCGGGGTGAAAAGGATGGTGCCCCCAACATAATTGGCAGAGGTTGGAAGCGAGTTGTCGACATGATTTATGGAAAGTGTCGACTCATATCCGACATGACTAGCAGAGGTGGGCGATGGTGCACTGGTGTGGCTTACAGTGGTCGGGCTAGCGATATATTGTGGCATTTGATTCCAAGGTCCCAGAAAAGATTGATTCTGAAACATTGCAGGCCAAAAAGGATCCCGGTATACTCCTTGTCCAGGCGTAGAAACATGGTGGTTTATGCCAAGGTGGTCTGAAGAGGTCTGAATGGGCACCATCACTGAGGTATGAAAAGAGACCGAGGTAGGATAATAATTATTCGAGTGAGGATATATGTTGCCCCCTTGTGAGGGTGTCCCATAAGGAAGGTAGCTTGAATTATAAAATTGATTCTCCCCATACGGAATACCTGGGGGTACTTGAGGACCTGGTGTAGAAAAAGTGTTTAAAGGGACTGACATGGCAGATGAAATATACATGGGCGGGGTGTAATAAACACCCATCTAAGCACTGGATCCTGAAAGAGCATAGCTAGGATTGGATCCATAACGTGGAAGGTTCCAACCTTCCATGGGAACACGACTCATATCAAATGAAGAAGTGGGCATAGGAGCGATGGTTCCCCCGAGTCCAATGCTAGGATTCATATAAGTAGACCAAGGAGGGGGTTGCATGTGGGAAGGCATATCAACAGAAAAATGACTAGAGACCCAAGGTGTGGATTGAGCGTTGTAATCATGCATACCATTGTAAAAAATAGAAGGGTCTGCCCCCATGAAATGAGGAGGCATCATGGGGGGGGGGGGTAGCCATGAATGGAGGAGTAAAAGGAACTCTACTATCCATGATAATGAAACCAAAAACCAGAGTCCTAGGGCCAACTAGTAATCAAAGAGCATACCAAAAAGTCAAATGACCAATATGCATGCAAACGGGCTAAAGTTGCCGAGTGGCCTCCCTCACTAGAGAAGGTATGCTTCGTCCAAGAGGGACCTGAGACTCCCTGCTAAAGTTTGGAGGTAACAAAATCAATTATAAGGGCCCTCGTAGGCTTAACAATCAGTCGGTCATATCCCCCCAGAGAGGTAATCTTCCATAAAGGTTGTGTGTTGTTCGACCCCTATCTGACTCAGGATACAAGCAGAATAACCCCTGCAAGTAACTTATGAGAAACCTAATTCAAACAACTAATCAACCACTGTATAACCGATGCATAGGCAAACAATCGTAAGTCTGGATTACCATATGGGAAGGGTAGCAAAGCCCAAAACCTTGAAAGTACCGCCTCTCACAGAGGTATGGATACTAGCAAGATCCCCAAATACAAATAAATCCACAGAAATATCTCTGACACTAGGTGAGTATCCAGGGGTTATCCCTTCAACAAACTTCACGTGACCTCATGCTTAACTCCGGTGTGAGTGGAGCCTCCTGATATTACCAATTATACAATGGATTTCTCAACTCCCTGTCTCAGACACATATGTTGATTTAATTGCCTTGGAGAAGTTTATTCACAAAATCCTATTCCAAGGCACTAAATCCTAGGCTAGTTTTTGCACCCTAAAAAATAAAATCGTTACAAATGAATTTTAGTTTAAAGCGTAAATTTTATTGGCCATGATTACTCAAAAAGGTATGGAAATGAAACTCATGGTGTTGTGACTCTACATAGAAATAAAAATAGATATAAGATATAATGCAAAGCCTAACTTTAACTTTTCAGTGAACGATATGCTAAATAAAAATAGTTCAATCTTCAATTTTAACTATGCAACTCAGAAGTAAAATGTGATCTTTTGTTAAATGTGCTAAGCTAATGATAAAGGTTCCAAGACAAAAATATCAACCAATGCAAAATACCTATTTTTTATTTATTTATTTTGAATGTATTAAAAAGAAAATGCATGGACTGATAAGCGAATTGATATATAACTTCTACTACGTATAAAAGAAATCACTTGAGCAGAATACCAAGCAGCTAAGAAGACAACCAAACTACCAAGGACAAATAAAAAATGGAAAACGAAGAGAAAGACGCCGCCCAAAAATTCAAATCCAAACAGGTTTCCTGTCATCCCAGATAATCTCAACAGGCACCACAGAGACCTAAGAAGGCTCAGTGATCCTCAAAACCTACCCAACAGTCACTAAACCAAGTAAGCAAGCAAGGGGAAGTGGTATATGCGACTGTTCAAGAGGAAAGGGTGTATATACACCTCTTGCAGTGGGACAACAAGCATGCATGCACGACTGTCAGGGAAAAAAGGGCATATATCTTTTAAAACAAGGCTAGGCAAGGGTAAAAGGCTGAAAAACTCAGACCCAGAGTGAATAGACTTTGTCCAACTGTGATACGATAAGAAACATAAAGGAAAAAGAACAATGTAAGAATAAAAAATACTTCAATCCTTAGAAGGAAGATCTATCCCCAGCGGAGTCGCCAATTCTGTTACAAGGGAAAAACTCTCTATGGCCAAGGGTAAACCACAACAAACATGTATGACTACAGAAATCAACTCAATTCCAACATGTGCTATATAAACTAATGTGCAATACGAGGAAGAAGCCTACCTCGATCCAATCGTTTGATGTCGTTCCACCATTGAGCACTTTGACCCAAAGCTTTACACCTGGAAGAATTTCTCAACAAACAAGCAATGCAAGTATATAGTGACAATATATAAAATGAGTTAGCACATCATATAACAAAATCCATTAATAAACATTACAAACATGCCCATGGATAATAATCATATTTTTGCAAGATTTCGATAGGACGGGAAAGGAGTATTTCCATTAATAATTGATCAACAGAAGTATCAACATTATAGACTTCCGTGTTGGCACGGTTCGAAACCAAGAAACCAAGTTCCTTACAACTGGGTCTCCACCACTTCAATCCTCCACCAAAGACAAGCTCATAGCAAAGAGGTAATGAGGTCCTCTCGACAATAAGGAAAGATCTTGGGGGTTGAACACTGTGTTCGGACTTGAGGGACAAAGGGATGTAGAATCAATATGAAGTAATTTCTCCAGAGTAACTTTGCTCTCAAAGTTGAATGCTTTCTCCTCTTTTTCCATAGCTCGAAATTGTGCTCTTATAGCCTCCAGGATGCAACTGAAGGGCTGAGTCAGAACGTTTCCAGTATATGGAAGGGCAAAAATCAGAGATATTTTTTCGTGACATGGAAACCCAACCTCATTTTGTATTTTCTAGCACAAATCCTGATATATGTGAGCTGTAGTGGAGCAACAAGCGTATATGCATCTTGTAAAGCAGTTAGGGAGCATATATGTGGAAATATATATATTTTTGGCTCTGGATTTATCAAAAAGGGGTTGATAAGTCTGCATAGGGAAATGGAAAAAGGCCCTCTGTGCAAGATAGCAATGGTGAGGTAAATCTTGCTATAACAGATGCCTCCTAATGTGTGAGATCAGAGGAGTATCTGCGATGGCCAAAATACATTATAAATAACCCAGAAGTGGAGTGGTAGAGAACCAGCTGGACGAACTCAATTGCTCATTACATTATGTACTGACTTTGCATACATGGTTTCCAAGAATACAATGCAGATCCATGTGGAAAATATACCAACAAGTGTTCATGGCCACGAGTAGGCAAGTATAAATGCGGTTACATGTTAATAGCTGTCATAGTCATGACCAAGGCCTAGTGAAACCAATCTCAAAATCAATCTGAAGATATTTGTATACCATGGAGTACAATCTAATATCCCATGATCGCTGAAGTCAAATAGGTACTGGTCCAATAAAATGGAAGCAACAACTCAGGAAATTTGCATCCACAAAGTGATGTCTTCAAGTCTTCAATACAATTCGCCAATGGTGCAAGTCTGCATCATGTGAATAAATGAGTTGAGGTCGAACACAATGAGACATTGTTTGATTACCGGTCATTGAGGTATACCATTAAAAAACATGAGACAACCTACCAATGATGAAAGTAGGTATGAAGGCACTGAGTACATGTTACCTCTGTCATTTTTTTTGTCGGCCGAACAAATTCATAGAGTGATAACAAGGACCTCCAAGACATAAGCAACACTCAAGTCCAGGATTCATTCGATCGATTTTGACCACTTAAGGTCTCAATACTGGCTACTATTATGAGGAACAAGGAGATATCTAAATCCCATATATCAATCAACTCTAGACTAGTTTCATCAGTCATACTCAACATTTCTTCATAGTGCAAGGAGCAATCCATTTACTTAATCCATCATTCATTAACAAACAAGTGAAATTGAGTAAGAGCATAAGACTTTAAGGATTTATAAAATCTATGAATGCATAAATACGATTCCAGTACTATGTAGAGTTCTATTGTGCCCATCTTTAGAACGTTGCCTAAGTTAAGTTCATTTATGTCAAGCCTCAATTATCAATTACATTGAGCTACTGTAACAAGTACCATCCTTATGTAGCGCATCTAAATATCTTTAAGAATGAATTATCTTAAGTAAGTAGTACAATAAGAATTCATTTCCAAATTATATCCATCAGAGGGTACCATAAGGAGGTTAACCAAATAAATACATTGAATAGAGATCAAGCTGCTTTATATGTATGTCCATTAAGGGAATTAAGAAAATCAACCTTGATCAAACATATCAATAAGGACTCAAGCTTGGCTTATAATTTCAACTAAAGGAAATTTGGACACCCCATAATAAAAGAAGAAATAAAAATCCACTTACAATTTATAGAAGAGAACAAGGAAGATCCAACTCATTAAGCCACCTACAAGGACTTCCATGCTAACTACAAACCAAAAGAAATAAGGGAACTAGTCTTGTTGAAATAAACAAAAGGGTTTCAACTATTAAACTAAAATTTGATTTTTAAGGACCCTAGGAGGATCAAACTTCTGTAAGTGTTGCCAAAGGGTTTCAACGCTACCAACACATTCCTTAAGGGTTATGAGGTTTAATCAATCCTAAAAGGTGTTAAATTGGAAGTGAAGTTGTTAGCGATCCAATTTGGAGTAAAAGGATATTAACCCTCCTTTCAAAGCAATCAAACTCCAAAACAATTCTCCTACCCACTCAAAAGAGAATCAAAAATTCATCCCACAACATGACGAAGATACACATGACTTTACGGTTAAAGAGTCCATTTTTTTTTTGAGTTTAAGGGAAGGACTGATCCTTGCATAACAGTCACAAGGCAACGCCCACACATAAGGTGACAAGGGAGTAACCTGAGGAAAAACACATACAAAAATTTAGGAACTTAAGGCACTATTCTTTTAAAATTTAGGCATAACTTTTCTTTAAGAAATTTTTATAGAAAGGGTCAAGGAACAAGGGTATCGCACCATCCTTAGTGCACCCAAATATTTAATTAGACACTAAGGGAGGAGCTGAGATAGTGTGTCCAGACTTCCAGTCATCTTGTGGGGGAGGAGATGGGACTCACACCCAACACTTGTGGATATCGAGGTAGAGTTCAACCATTAAAAGATTGTGAAAATGAAGAAGGACAACGAAGGGGTCCAATCGACAGGGAAGCCTTGTGATAGTAGAAGCATAAATTTAAACAAGGTAAAACAATTTTTGAAATGAGCAACGATGGGATTACTACCTCGGAACCAACATGAGGCAGGTCACTACAGGAGAGTGATCCTCTAAGCGTTGGAAGTAAATTCGCTACTAGTGAGAGATCTCAATTAAATCGTTGGAAGAAAACCTTCTTAAGGTAAATTCACTACAGAAGAAGCTCATTAAAATCGTTGGGAAAAATCTTCGAAGGTAAATTCACAACAGGAAGAAGCCCATTAAAATCGTTGGGAATATCTTGGATGAAAATTCGCTACAGGAGAGGGATCTCATTTAAAATAGATGGTGGAATATCTTTGTGGTAACTCACTACATGATAGGGATCTCATTTAAAATAGATGGAGGAAGATCTCCGTGGTAACTCGCTACAGGAGAAGCTACTTAAAAATCGCGGGAAGAAAAAATCTGAAAGTAAATTCGCTATAGGAGCGCTCATTCAAGGACTTCACGTGGCAACCAGTTTAAATGATTTTGGGACTCTCTAAAAACACCCTTCAAAGCGAACTCTTTGGTGGACCAAGGAGTTGTGACGAGGAAGGAACATAATGGTGATATAATATCCTGTGAAAAGGCATTGCTACTGCATAGAGTTTAGACTCATTCAATCATGATTATATGGTTTCTATTGACAAATTCAAGGTTAGATGAAAACTCTGCTAAGCATTCCAAAGGCAGTGACAAATAAATTCGACATTGTTAACTTAGGTCAATATAACCACTAGCAACAAATTGCCATTCTAATATCCATGAAACCATCTAATATCTTATCGAGCAAAAATTAGAATTTCGCCACAATGCAGTGGGTTTCAAGGCCCAATAAACAATAAAAGTTCAATACATTTGATCATAATTCGACTACAGAAGCATCCATCCAATTTACAATTTCAATTACGACTATTAAATGTATTGAAATCTACAACAAATATCAGTTAAAAATTTCGATATAAAATCCCATAAGTCCTTATTTCCTTGGCACAGATTAACAAAAAGATTCATAAATTTTTAAACAGCAAAACAAAGAGGAGTACCGCAACCAATATTTCGTCGTTGACGAGGATTGATATTTCTGAATAACTTCACTCGAACTTGAGCCTAGTTCCTTTGCTTTCCAATCCAAGGACTTCATCGGTACCTCCCACCCAATGCTAGTGGTACTCTTCTTCCCCCTTATCCCCTTGAGCCTCAAGGGGCCACACACACAAAACCAGAATATACTCTAGCTTCTCAGCTTGCCTCTCAAGGTAAAGCCACCACTCTCTCTCAAGCTGAGTATCCCAACTCTCACAAGTAAAACCAATAAAAAATAATTCGACATCATAACTTTACCAATAACTAGCGTGATCCCCTTCCTATATAGACCATTTGCTTTATAGGAATTTCCTCACTGACACATCCCCACTTGCACAATTAATTTTCTTTTTAATTAAATAAATTAGAATTATTTCCCGCTTACACTTGTCACCCTCTCCCCAAGTTGTACAAGTAATTCCACATTTTATTTTAATGTAAGTCAAAATCCCTCATATTTCCCAATTGCGCTCCTTAAATCATTCCTAGTTGTCTCTTTATTCCCCATATTCCCATTTAATGACATACACCTTACTAAATCTGAGTTGAGTTAAAATAAGAGTCTTCTTCTAATTAGACTAGTGTTAACTAGACTCTAGATACCTTTCTATGCATACACATTCTTTCATGTTTATTTCTTTCTTATTTAACACCCCCCCTTTTTATATTTTCTTGCACACATGTGCCTTATATCAAATCTTTAAATATATTTCACCTTTGATTAATTCTTAACTTGATTTACTTCATTCCTTTTTAATTTAATTTATAATTTAGTTTTAGTCTTCTTACAAAACTTAGACTTGAGCTTAATTTTTGAATAGACTTAGACTTTCATTTGGGATTTGTAAGTAATAAATTGCTCATTAATTATTCATATCTAACAAGGTCTAAGATTTTCAAGGTTTACAATTATTCTTTCAAGGTTTTCTAGGCCACCTAGATTCATTGAGTCAAGTTTTATTTACGTGATGTGCCCTTCAAGATGCACTCTGTGCTCCAAGGGTGCCACTCGTCTTTGAATGCTTATGGTAGTTGTCCAACCCTTGGAGTCAACAGTCCATTTGGGTGACCTTGTGAGAGACTAAGGGCTGCTAAGGAATAAGGACTCCACCTTATTCCGTGCCCCTTAGAATCTTCGTGAGCGACTGTCTCAGTCTGTCTTCATGACATCGTGGACCTCTTGAACTAGGTAATCGTTAACCTACAATTCGAGTCACGACGCGAGTGCTAGTAGGCTGTGACACGAACGTTGCCACATCTCTCCCTCAATATATGGTCTATGTGGATGGCCCCTTACTCCTTATGTGAGTTAGATTAGCAAGCATTCGTCAGCCTGCATCCATCAATGAAACACTGTCACTGATCCATATACAAAATCATATTATAATTGATCATATGTCACATATGCATAAATGAATTACTCAAACCAATACAAGCCACTCCCTGACTCAATCCAGAGTCCAAGGAGGTCCATTGATGCCATCAACATCCACAATCTGTCAAGTGTCCTGCACACTCAAGGAAAAATCATCAATAACATCTGTCAATTCATATATATTAAATAACATTAAATCACAACTATCAACATCATCACAAAAATCCATAAGCAAAACAAATAACTATGTACTATAACCGGATCACTTGCACGCAAGTGTCCTCAAAGAATAAGTTGATAACATGTGCTCGCAAGAGTGGGATGTTACAAGAACCGACCCTCTTGGCCCACAATCATGGCCCTCTCGGCCCACTGGTGGATAACCTAACAATCACCACCTCACAACATGCAATCATTACATTAGTCATTATATCAACATATCAAAGAAATAATCCACATGATAACTTTTACACAACATCATTGTCATCACCACATGCTCAAGCATGTTAGCATAAAACATCTTAGCGAAATATTTCAATGCAATTACACTATGTCATCTCATCGAGAGATACCATCATGGGAAATATAACACATCTCTATCAAAGACATAACCTTTCGTCATCATAATTAAATGGAATCACATAACATCATATGTAAAAACCATAGGCTAGATTAGTATAACATAACATCATTAACACATAATGAACACAAGCAACAAAATCAAGCCCTTAGCTTGCAATATCAGGGATACTGATTGTCACATCTATTGAAGAAAATGATTTGATCCATGGTTGATTACCTAGAAAATGTATGTCTCACAACAAACAACCCACCTAGTATGCTTCAACATATACTCAGGAAAACAACACAGACTATAAATTTTCCTTGATTGCTACATTTGTCAGCCATGAAATCAATACTCCATTCCATGTGACCATCGTTTTCAACTTTCATACTACATAAGTAAACCCTCTTTTGATTACCAACAAACAACTCATTTAATTTCATATAATGAAATGAAAATCATCTTTTGAACTTTAAACTAAACCTCGTGAAACTAATAATTGCCGAGTCTACAACCAGAGATGTCACAATCATTGTGAATGCTAACATATACATTGATTCACAGGCACAAATCCAAATCAATTGCAGGTAGAAAACAATTAGAGGATGATTGCAATGTCATTGAACCCACTAGATCCATGATTTTAATAGAGATAATGCCAATATAGGGATGACAATAACTGCATGACAATACAAATTCCTCTTTAAATTGAGAATTACAATTGGTTTCAATATCTCATATGCAAGCATCAAAGTAATGGGTGTTTGATAAGATCGAAATGATATTATCACATTTGATTGATTAGGACTTAGGCTAGACCAATATGGATAAAACTTGTCACTCCACATGTTTATAGTTCTTCTTTGTGGCTTCCCTTTAGTCATTCTTACAAATCCTTAAACACACTTGTTAACAAACTTTTTATGGTTGGCCTTTGTGAACATAGGTATATTAGTTGGGAAGCTATGAATTAATTTGAAACCATTTGTATGTCAATACCATTGCACAATTGCAACAAGAGGGTGAGATTGAAATCTTCATGTCAAAGACATTATCCACAATAAATTCTTCGATTGTTCGTGCTGGTTTTTTTCACGTGCATCTAAGCAACTAAGTTGAATGTATTTTTTTTTCTCCAGATGTCCAGATAATACTAAAATCTTTAGTTTCTTTCCTTATGCGTTCAAACTCTTGATATTGAGAAGAATAACTATTATACAAATATGAGTGCCATGTTGCAACTAGC
>ML789974.1:763790-790574 GCA_009831015.1 Picea engelmannii | reverse complement strand
AAATAATAATAAAGAAGTGTACAATAATTATCTTAAAGGGGGTCATAATAAGTACTTATTATGGGTATTTGGGTAATTAAAGAAAATGGTAAAATAAGTAATGACAATCTATGGAAAACCTTAAAAATATAATAAAGAATTCAAGCGGATCCTAGGGATTGAGTTCTTGGATTCTATATAAGGAGGCGGAAGAAGGAGAAAAATAAATCTCTCTTTTCGTTGACCTAGAGAGAGGACAAGGCTAAGGAATCATTGGCATAATAGTAGATTGAGGGCTCAAGGGTGACCTTCGACTGAAGATTAAAGTAGCAAGGTCTACGGTTGAGTGGAGAGTCACCCCCCTCTCTTTATTGCGATTGTTAGATTGAGGCATCATTACAATATCTAGTCCCCATATTACAGGTATGTTGGTTTCTTCACCACAAATAAGTACCTCACCGCTGCTCCTATAGGTTAAGTAATTTTATTAAAGTTTTTCCTTCTTGGAAATCAATGTTTATTTGACTTGCAATTTTTCTTGAATAAATTATGTATTTATATTTGTTAATTGGATGGGGCCATTACATGTTACTCATGCATATGGGGCTAGCAATGTGAGGACTTTCAAGAAGAATCTAAAAGGTCCAAAACCTTATCACAATTGAAGGCTGAGAAAGTAAAAACCCTAACCCTAGACGACTATCGGGCTATGTTAAATACTGGGCTGCCAGGAGGAGAAGAGGTTCCATTCCATGTTATTGTATTTTGTTCCATAGCATAGCAGAACAAATAGGAGAGGGAAATTAGAGAGCATAGCAGAGGGGGTTAATATTGTGTAGCAGTCTAACCAACGACAAGTCTTAGGTAACTCCATAGAGAATGTCTTCTCCTTTGTACTTGCATTATTTCGATACCAGATAAAAGAGAGTAGAGCGGCCTCACCTTCTAGTTGGGTTTTCTCCCGTAAGGGTTTCCTGGAGCAAATATTTGTGTTATTTTGTGGATGGTGTGTGGTTGTATTTTATTGTTCTCTATTTTCTACATTTTATCTATTTCATGCATAAGCAGAAAATCAATAACTAAATACTCTGGAATCTAAAGGAACTTAACCTTCATAGTGTAGATTTCAATTTTATTTATCAAATTTGTTGTGACGAACTTTTTCAGTGGAATATCCAGAACCATTTATAGATCACTTAAGGTAGGTTAACATCTTACAATTGATCCTTTTATGGAAGAAATCCTCTCTTATTCACTTGCCTCATCAAGGGGCAACCTACAAATGATCTAAGCTCCAAATACAATACTCTTCCACATATTTCATAAGGAGGAATCCATCCTTATTTATAACTAATTAAGAGACTCTAATCATAATAACCTCCTGACTACCAAGTGGACCTTCTTTAACGAGGCCTATTACATTTATTCAATACTAACTACCATAGTGGGCCTTATTTAATTATATAGTGGATCCAATCCAAATTGAATGGCCTCCACTATTATTACTTTACTATAGGCCCTTTGGCCCCCCATTACACCTCTAGGGAGGATCTTAATAATATGGATCACTTTCTTCTATGGAGCGATCTTCTTTAGAGTAACCATCTTATCTCCTCCAAAATTCTTTCATGGGAAACCTTTGATCACCAACCTATTATCATTAAGATTATGGAATATATGGATTATGAATCCATTCCATTAAGGTTCAACCCCCTTTTTCTTCAAGATTAGGAAGTTGTAGGGATAATCTTATAGGAGTGGAGCAAGTGGATTACACATTCCCCATTGTATATTTGGGAATATAAATTAAAACTAGTTAAAAATGTTGTTGGCCCTTGACCACCTTTTTAGACTTCGACAGGCTGGTCGAAGATGGAGCGCCCAGGCAGAGCTTAGATCACGGGATCTCACTTGATTTGTGGACCCACAAAGGGGTTCATTAGGGTTTTTGTATTAGGGTTTATGGGATGTCGACCCATGGGTTTACCCATGATTAGGCCTTTTTGTAAGCGATTGTAATAGTATCAATAAGAAAGAATGTAATATAGTAAGGGGGATGTAATTGGCTAAGTGCAAGAGGAAAGTAGTTCTGAGTTTCTTTGTGCAACATAATGTGTATGTAAGGCTCTGTGCTTGATAGAGGAGTTGGCTCTGTGCCTTGACCTGATTTTGGGAAGGTGGATCTGGTGCTTAGTGCACAGATCACTTGTCCGATGCAAAGCTTGGCTATGTGGCTTAGTGCACAGAAGCAAATGGATGTAAGAGATTGAAGACTAATAAAGAAGAAGAAGTCGTTGGTGGACGTATCCCCACACTGGGGTGAACCACAAATATCATGTGTTGATGGTTTGCTTTGTGCTATGATGTTTATGCTATGGATCTGCTTAGTGCATTGATTGTTATATATGATAGATAGATCTATGAATGCTTAGTGATTTATTTTATGTTGAACGTGTTAGATATAACTTATGATGCTAATGTGATGTGTATTTTGTCATTATTACTGCGTCGATCTACCCTTAGGATTTTTTCTACGATGTGAATGAAGTTGATAACTAATGCATTTTGTTCTTAAGTACTCTGCAAAGTGTGGTAATCATAGATATGTGCCCCAACTTGGTTATAGACACCTGAGTTAGGGTTTTGTTGGTGCGATATTGAAGTGTTGAACCCTGGGTCTGCCCCTGTGCCAACAAATGGTTCCCTTGCTGGGACCTGAAACTGTGATTGTTGGGAACTGAAAGAAAATAGAAGCTTTATGCGTATATTTGCTGCTGTAGTGTGTAGTACTCTACTTGAATTGTGAAGCTCTGTGTTAAGAAAGAAACCCGAATTGAAGAAAAGAGGAAAGATCTTGAAAGAGGTAAAACTTTGTGATTTGATAAGAGTAAGATAAGTGAAATTTTTTATTTCAAAAGCATGAATCTAGGTATGTTTCATAGGTTCTATTCTAGTCTGAAGGTTAGGGCGCAGTTGTAAGAAAGAGTTGATCTTAATAAATTTGATAGAATTGAAGAAAGATATGTTATTCCTATGCATAAAGAGAATTTTTCAACTAACAGGTGGATGCATGAACCTAGAAAGAATTTTTGCAGATTGCAGGTCCAACACTATGATCCCAGTGTGCAGTACAAAAGAGGTTGGGGAATGTATAGAGGAAAAAGAGGATTGACACTATGTTATAACTGCAGAAGACCAGGACATCTTGCTAAGGAATACCCTGGTACATGTCCTATCTGTCTTTGTTGTAAAATTGTTGGTCATGAAGTTGAGGATTGCCCAAAGATGATTGCTAAAGTTGAACAAATGARCATGAATTAAGAGAATAAGARCATGTTAGAGAATCAGAAGGAGAAAGGATCTGAGGAAGTTCAGACTACATTAGTACAGTTAAAAAAATCAATGAATGATCACAAAGATGTCAGTTTACCAGAGATCATGAAAGAAAAACAAYGCATAGATACAAGAATAGGAGACTTCRACATAGAATGTGTCTTGGATGAGGAAACACAAGTGAATATTATGACAGAAAGCACTTGGGAAATTTTGGGAAAGCCTACTATAGTATCTTCATWRGGAAGAATAGGTTTATTCAAAGGAAAGATGATAACATTATGTGGAAGAATTACTAATGTACCTGTTATTATTCATGGAACATCGACTGAAGAGGAATTTGAAGTCATTAAGTTTGTTGAGAACAATGCCCCTTTCCTTGTTTTGTTAGGAAATACTTGGATTGAGAAGGACCAGATCCCAAGGAAAGAAAAGGAAGAAGCTACAGAAAAGAAAAACAAGAACTAAGGGATTTTGTAGCTAGAAAAATAGATCGACTGATAGAAGAACGAGAAGTTAAGTCGAAGCAACAAAACACAAGAGAATTAGCTGTTGAAGTTGAAAGAGCACAAGAAGGTTTGAAGGACCTATCTATGCAATAAGAAAGTAAATCCACCCAGGAAGTAGTAAGAGAGGGGATATTAAACCCTTTGAGAGCACATCAATAGTGCGAAGTCACTACGTTAGGAGAAGATAAGAATAAGAATGAAAAGAGGATTCCAAAAATAGTTAGAGAGACTCAGATAACAGGAAAGAAGGCAAGGAAGCTCAGTAAGAAGAAATTCAAGTTAGAAAATCTACAGGAAGTTACAGAGAAGACTACGCAGGAGACAGGCTTGCAGGATTTGAACCTCATCGGAACAACAGAATTGCGCAGAATGGGACTTCGCCCTGGATAAGCTATATGAACATTGGAGGTGCCCTGACCATTAGAACGATGCTTCAGAATATCTAGAAGATGCAATTATGGGTGAATGGACTGCGTTTGGGACGTTGGGACCGTGCCACAACGAACATATTCGCATTGATGGAAGCATTCCTTCCCGTTGGAAGAATATGTTACAATGCTCACTTATTTAACCCATTGGATGATGCACCAGGATCACTTTTTTCTATCCATGATTAACTGAGGTATCAAAGATTTGATTGTGTGTCAAGCTATCAGAAATGAGAAAATGATGCCCACTTTTCTACCTCGCTATCTGTTCGCCCACCCCAACCCATCTGATTAAAAGTTTGAATGTCGGGCGAACCTAGTGAATTGAAGAAATTTGTTGAGGAAGTCTTAAGGAAGATAATGGCTAAAAAATAGTTGTCTGAAGGAGTACATGTATCGTCGACTAGGGGACTGCATGCTTCCCCTTCAACTGGACAATGTTCGGGACGTGCTAACCCTGTGACCGAGAAGCGAAGTAAGCATCGCGATGATATGGCTAATGCGAAGCAGATCCCGTCGATATTACTAGATTATATCCTGCCTTTGGCTGGCGTGGTTAACCACATCAACATCCCATGGGACTATGGGTACATTTTGATCACCGGGTACATCCCGAAGGGGATACACGTAGTTGGAAGCCAGTTGGGACAGATCCTATCCCTGAAGAACAATGACTTTAACCATGGAGATAGAAAGAACTACACCATGCTTGCACCTCATAGATACTTGACAAAGACCACAGGGAAGAAGACTCGCATAGTCTCCCAGCCATGGATTAAGGAGTTGGAACAGTCCACAATACTGAATTTCATGAAGATTCCCCATTTTGGTTGACACTAGGAGGTAAACACTTGCATCAAACTCCTTTTTTCGTGCTATCATGGTAGATACATGTGGCTTGACAGGCAAATTACTGTGGATCCGACGTTGACCCACTTGATCATAGGATTGAGCATGCAGGGTCCCAACCCTCAATAGTTCTACTTAGGGAAGGCCTTAGATTGCTCCCTGGCACAACACATAAAGGAGGCATACGACGAATTAGAAAAGGGAAAGTGAGGCTACAAGGTAGCCTCTATCCAGGATGGCACAACACACCTCACTTGCAACCTCATAGATGGAAAGCTCGTCAGAAAGAACCTCCCTTCACATGTCACCGGGTTCGTGGTGGACCTCACAGATAAATGTGTAGAGGGGACGCAGATGAATTGGATGAGTTACCTCGTCAACCAGCTTGAGAAAGACTGCTGCGAAGTGCAGGATCATGCATACTTTTCCACTTCAACTGGTTATTCGTGTTGATTACATTTGTCTCTTGGCAAATGCTTGAGGGAGAAACTTTTCAAAAAATTGAACTATCGGAGCCATTGGTAGCTAGATTTTCTACATTATGGTATACGAATGACATGTCGAAGCAATGGCAATCGAACATAGTGTTCCATGCCTACTATCAACAACCAAAGATTTCCATAGAGTCATTTTCGTGCATGACACCACACACCTTACACCAGTACAGACCATTAGCTAAGTTCCGCGTAGACCGACACTTCATTTATATCACTGCACACAGAGATGAGAGCAAGGAGGAGCTACAATCTTATTACAAGTTGACATATGAAGACATGGAACAGATCATGAAGGAATGGCTGGAAGAATTTCAGACACTTGTCGCTGATGCCGAACTCTCGGACGTTAACATTATAGGAAGTCCCTTGGTCACCTGGTTCGAGCATGTCAGACAAACCAATGTGAAGAAGAAGAAGAAAAAGGAGAAAGTCCAAGATATAAAAACTGACGAGGAGGACAGCGCCTCAGAAGGAAATGGATTTGGCTCTCCAGGAGGAGGAGATGAAGTAAACAGAGAAGGAGGAGGGGATGAAGGAGAAAAACAAGGAGAAGGTGAAGCTACACTGCCGAAGGATCCCCCTACCAAGACAGAAGCACTGAAGAAGAGGAAAGTTTCTCCAAAGAAACCTTCAACAAGAAAGAATACCTGCGCTAGTAAGCCCTAGTTAGAGGCCACGCTCATGGAGGATGACATCAGTCTAGTCCACGGAGCCATGGAGGATGCTTCAGAGGACCTATTACAAAGATATGGAGTGAAGCAAAAGGAGTTGTATAAAAGTGTCGCGAAGGGACTAAAGGAAATGCAACAAGCTATTCATTCAGTCCGTGTAGTACCTACTGTGCCCTCTTTGTCACAGGTTGCAGAATTGGGGGATGAGCCCGCCCTATTGATAAGATTAGTAGATGCAATAGAGGCTCGACTCCAAAAACTCCAAGAAGAAAAGGAGAAGGCTATAAAAGCACTGAAGCAAGAGAAAGAAGAAGTCCTAGTGCAACTATGAGTTGCGCGGTACTGCGTGAAAACCTATGAAAATGAGAAGGATGAGTTCTGGGCGATGCTCGAGGAGGACAAAGCAAAGATACCGAGAGAAAAGGACCAACTGCTTACAGAGAAGACTGGGGTTAAAGAAGTGGTGAGCAAGGCACTTCGCTTTGTGCCGGGCTTGGAATAGGAGTAACAAGAATCGGTTGAAATTCAAGTGGCGAAGCTCGCTAAGGCCATCCAGTAGCTCCAAGCATGAATAACAAATATGGAAATCCAAGCAGTACCGAGCACCCCGCAATAAGTGCACGACCAGAGGGAGGAAGCCTCCAAGAGCGCAGTAGGAAGGATCAGAGCCCTCACCTCAGAATGCAAACAATTGAGTGATATAAGTGCACAGACTTATGAACGCCTCGCAGAAGACCCAGAGATGAGGAAACTTGAAGCACAACTACAAGAGGCGCAATAGTAGGCACTGTCAGTACAAGCACAAATGAAGTTACTCACTACAGTCGAGAGAATGAAGAGATCATAGGAACAACATGCAGTCCAACAACAGATTACTGCCATCCAGGGTAGATTAATGGAAGTCACACAGAGGCTACAACCGGTGCAGAATGTAGCCTGTGCGGTGTTGGAAGAGATCGAAGGACAAGGTTCACAATTAGACCAAGTGGTTGCGACAATGGAACAATGCCTGGAAGAGCCTGTTAGAGAGAAAATGATCCAAAAGTTCGCTTAGTAGGAAGCCTAGATGGAGAAACAAGTCAAGGTAGCTCGAACTAAGCTCGAGGCCTTCGAAGCAATGTTTCCTATATCTGAGTGACTCGAGATGAGTCACAAGTGAGTGTTGGAGGCCTCTTCGTCCTTGATCAAGTTTTGAGGAAACATTGGTCAGGTTTGACCAAATTTTTGGACTTCGATAGGCTGGTCAAAGATGGAGCACCCAAGCGGAGATGAGATTGCGAGATCTCACTTGATTTGTGGACCCAACAAGGGGTTCATTAGGGTTTTTGTATTAGGGTTCATGGGATGTCGGCCCATGGGTTTACCCATGATTAGGCCTTTTTGTAAGCGATTGTAAAAGTATAAATAAGAAATAATGTAATATAGTAAGGGATATGTAATTGGCTAAGTGCAAGAGGCAAGTAGTTCTGAGTTTCTTTGTGCAACAAAATGTGTATGTAAGGCTCTGTGCTTGATAGAGGAGTTGGATTTGTGCCTTGACTTGATTTTGGGAAGGTGGATCTGGTGCTCAGTGCGCAGATCACATGTCCAATGCGAAGCTTGGCTCTGTGGCTTAGTGCACAGAAGCAGATGAATGTAAGATATAAAGACTAATAAAAAAGAAGAAGTCATTGGTGGATGTAGCCCCACACTGGGGTGAACCACGTATATCATGTGTTGATGGTTTGCTTTGTGCTATGATGTTTATGTTGTGGATCTTCTTAGTGTATTGATTGTTATGTATGATATATAGATCTATGAATGCTTAGTAATTTATTTATGTTCAACATGTTAGATCTAACTTATGATGCTAAGTGCGATGTGTATTTTGTCATTATTACTGCGTCGATCTACCCTTAGGGTTTGTTCTGCGATGTGAATGAAGTTTATAACTAATGCATGTTGTTCTTAAGTACTCTGCAAAGTGTGGTAATCATAGATATGTGTCCCAGCTTGGTTACAAACACCTGAGTCCTGTAACCCCTCCTGCTTCTACCTCGAGTGAGACTTCGCCTGCTTCGCAGGTTTTGCCGAAAGGGCTGGTAGTTAGGGTTTTGTTGGTGCGCTCTTGAAGCATTGAACCCTGGGTCTGCCCCTGTGCCAACAAATGATATTAAAGATTGGGCCAAAAAAATATTCACCTTCAGATCTAGAGAATATTGAAGTAAGGTAGCAAATCAATGCAATTCAAGGGAAAATTGAAGCTGAGACAATAACCATGAATCTACTAAACGAGGAGAATCATTTTTTTCAAAACTATCACAAATATCTTAGAAAGGAAGAGGAAAGATGGAGTATAATTCACAAAATTTATGGCTAAAATCATGGGATATGAATACCTCTTTATTCCACAAGAAAGCAAGAGCCAAGCTTCATAGGAGTAATATAAAAGAGATCATTCGGGAATATGGAAAGTCCTAAGAAATTTATCTAAGATTAAGAAGGTAACTCAAGCTCACTTTGAAGAATTGTACATTGAAAATGCATGGGAAAATCCAAGCATAACTGTTGCAATGCTAGAGAACACTCCCCCCCTCTCATTACACAGGAAAATATTGTGGAATTGGTTAAGGAAATAAATGAGGAAGATATATTCAATGAAATTTATGGGTTGGCTTTAGATAACTCTCCAAGGTTGTTAGGGACCTAACCTCCCTAACCCCTCACGTAGGTAGAACAATATATTTCCATGTAATAAAGGCCAATATTAACAAGGCCTAACAATAAGGAAGAATAAGTCAAATGTAAGAAGACCTAATTGAAGCGTCCACTTCTAGAAGGATATTCCTCTAGATTGTTCTTTTGTATAAATAGATTTAGTATAAATAGGAGTAGAGGGTATGAGAAGTTTTGTGTTGAGAATTATTGTAATAGAACGTTCCTCTGCTGGAGGTTGCCCTCTCGAAGAGGCAAGTGAATATTGTTTCCTATCAATAAAGGTATTATTTTGGTGTTGTCGCTTCATCTATTGTGTTGTTCCACTATTATTCTCTGTAATATTTCCGTTTCATGCTATTATAATAGATATGGTACCTTACAAGTGGTATGAAAGCACTTTCCTTGGTAGAAAATTGTGGGTTGTTTTTTCCAGGGTAGAGACATATTCTAGTGTCTTAAAGCTACAAAGATATGTCGTTCGATGCATAAGTCCACGGTCGGGGAAGAATACACACAAGAACTACAAGTGGTTCAAGTCCTTGAGGACCAATTTGCCCACATCAAAGACCTCAAAGACACCAAAGCCACACTTGACCAATTCATGGGTCGTTACATGAACCCTCCCTCTTCTAAACAACCATCTTATCTGGAAGACCGTGACTCTTCCCATTACCAAGTTCCTCATACTACCCACTTTTCTCGAGACCTCCACCCTCCTAGAATTGAGGTGAACAAATTTGATGGCTCAGATCCCACATGTTGGGTCACTCAAATGGAACATTATTTCTCTTTGCATGGCATTATTGATGATTTAGCCAAGCTTCATTATGGTATCCTACATTTAGATATAGAATGTTGGCAATGGTGTAAAAAGGCTCGCCAAGGGTATGTTACTTGGACACAATTGGTTGCAGAGCTTTACGACCACTTTGACTCCGACACCCACCATTTAGGTCATTTGACCAAGTTGAAGCAGTCTGGGAAATTGGAAGAATTTATCACCGCATTTGAGCACTTGGCTTTCAAAACAAAGGGCATGTCAAATTCTTTCTTGAGAGAATGCTTTATTAGTGGCCTAAAAGATGAAATACGTTCCCATGTTCTCATGGAACGCCCCCATAATTAGTTGGAAGCTACTCAATGAGCCAAGGAAGCACAACAAATTGTCTCCTCCTAGATCCACAAACCATCCTTTCCTCCTTGGCCTAAACCCACCAATTCTGCTCCTCTTGCAAATCCCCTCAAGATCCATAAATTAACCAAGGCCAAAATGGTTAAACTTCAACTCAAGGGTCTTTGTTATAATTGTGATGACAAATATTTTCCAGGGCACAAGTGTAAGGAACAAAATCTTTTTATGGCCATGACTAAGGATATTTCTAAAGAAGAGGTCGATGTTTCACCTGTGGATGAATTAACACCGCCATCTGATATGACCCCACCCTCTAATCCACTATAAGTTGAACCGATGATTTCATTTAATGCCCTCACTAGATTTTATGCTCCCCAGACCCTCAAATTAATTGGTTACATTAAAAATAGGAAAGTCATCATCCTTGTGGACAATGGTAGCACCCATAATTTTATTCATCGCCGCATTGCCCAAGAACTCAATTGTTACATGTGTGTCGCTAATAATTTTTCAAATCATGATTGCTAATGGAGGTTCCATGAAATGTGGGGGATGATGTGAAAATGTGTGGCTCCAAATTGGTCATTATCATCTGAAATCCTATATGTTCTTTATAGACATGGGTGGTTGTGACATTGTTCTTGGTGTCAAATAGTTACACACTCTGGACCCCATTCTCGTGGATTTTAAGGACTTAACCATACAATTCAAATAGGAGGGACATCAATATAAGTTCCAAGGCATCACAATAGGCTCCCCTGATATAATCAATTCCCATGTTAGGTACCTAACCTCCCTAACCCCTCATGTAGGTAGAATAATATATTTCCATGTAATAAAGGCCAATATTAACAATGCCTAGCAATAATGAAGAATAAGTCAAATGTATGAAGACCTAATAGAATCTTCTACTTTTAGAAGGATCTTCCTCTAGATTGATCTTTTGGATAGATAAATTTAGTATAAATAGGAATAGAGGGTATGGGAAGTTTTGTCTTGAGAATTACTGTAATAGAGCACTGCTCTGTTGGAGGTTGACCCCTCGAAGAGGAAAGTGAACATTGTTTCCTATCAATAAAGATATTATTTTGGTGTTGTGGTTTCATATATTTGTTGTTCCGCTGTTATTCTCTGTAATATTTTTGTTTCATGCTATTATAATAGATCTAGTACCTTACAAAGGCCATATGGGCTTACAACTCATTTTTATACAGCATGTTGGAAAGTAATCAAAATTGATCTTAAAATAATGTTACAATATGTTGAAAATTCCTATAGGGTAGGAGGCAACACAAATTCATATTTTCTTGCTCTCATCCCTAAAGATATAAACCCTTATGTGTTCTCTAGGAGTGGAGCAAGTGGATTACATGTTCCCCAATGTATATTTGGGAATATAAATTAAACGAGTTAAAAATTCTCTTAAAGATTGGGCCAAAAAAATTATTCACCTTTGGAGCCAGAGAATATTGCAATAAGGTAGCAAATGGATGCACTTCAGGGGAAAATTGAAGTTGAGACAATAACCAAGAATCTACTAAATGAGGAGAATCATTTTTTTCAAAAATAACATAATATCTTAGAAAGGAAGAGGAAACATGGAGTCTAAATTCACAAACTTTGTGGCTAAACTCATGGGATATGAATACTTCTTTCTTTCACAAGAAAGAAAGAGCCATGATTCATAGGAATAATATAAAATAGATCATTCAGGAATATGGAAATTCCTCAGGAATTTATCTCAGATTAAGAAGGCAACACAAGCTCACTTTGAAGAATTATACATTGAAATGCATGGGAAAATCCAAGCATAATGGTGGCAATGCTAGAGAACATCCCCCCTCTTATTACCAAGGAAGAGATTGTGGAATTGGTTAAGGAAATCAACGAGGAAGATATCTTCTATGGAATTTATGGCTTGTCTCTAGATAAAGCTCCAAGTCCATATGGGTTTACAACTCATTTTTATAGAGCATGCTAGAAAGTAATCAAAATTGATCTTAAAAGTATGTTGCAATATGTTGAAAATTCCTATAGAATAGGAGGAAACACAAATTCATATTTTCTTGCTCTCATCCCTAAATATATAAACCCCTCCGTGTTCTCTAGGTTTTGACCCATTTCTTTGTGCAATGTGTTAGCGCCGCCATTTTTCTTTTGAATTAGATTCGTTTCTAGTCGAGTTATGGCCCATGTGTCAAAGCATGTGAGGTCAGGTACCGAACAACAAAAGGGTCGAAGTCATCAAGTGGTCGGTTGGCCCTTGGAGTCAGGAAGGGATGCCAAAGTTAAAACATGTGTAAATAGTATGAGTTTGTTCCCAAAGAGTCGGGTCCTGTCAAAAAGGGAGTTTCTACGTGCCCCAGGTCGAGGAAAGTTGTTAATAGAAGTCACGTCGGCAAGTGTAGTGACCATCATCGACTCATTATGAAGGCCAGAAGAATGAAAAATCACGACGATCATATCACGTATGCCCTATGGCCCATATCAGCTGCACTTTACACACACATATGTGCTATGGAAAACCTGCAGCTCATTTCGAAACATCCAGTTGCCATGAATTTGGTGTTCCTTGACACAAGTCCACCTCCCACCTACTCTGTTATAAATTTCAGATGTTCTGCATGCATTCTATTTGCAAATCATGCCTATGCACTGTGTGTAGTTTTCTCTCGCAAGCCTAGGTTGAGCAGGATCACCGCCTTGGTCTCGTGCCTAATCCGCCGTGTGCAGGATAAATACAAGTTGCGACATGGCAACCTCCCAAATCATAAGGAAGATCACGTGAAGCAGTAGAGGCACTGGGCCTAAGCCCCATAACTTAACGTTGATCAATGAAGAGCTGGAGGTCAGAGCGTCCTTCGAACAATTCGGGTGCATGGCCTTTTGCACAAAAATTCAGGGATTCAATATAAGAC
Source organism: Picea engelmannii (assembly GCA_009831015.1). Lineage (NCBI taxonomy): Eukaryota > Viridiplantae > Streptophyta > Pinopsida > Pinales > Pinaceae > Picea > Picea engelmannii. The sequence continues at coordinate 777,561 of ML789974.1, read as the reverse complement.
TAGCCGAGCAGTTCACTCTTAGTTTCGATGGATCATGCGTGGTGATCTCTGGTGTCATTTTTCAGGTAATCGAGGAGACTGTGTCAACCAAAATAGAGATCCATCCATGCGATGAGACATGGTCTAAGGGTATGCCTTTGGATACATAGTGCTATGAATATTTCATCAGGCGAGACTGTCCAGGATGGAAGGTCGAGGTAGGCGTTCCGAGCAGATACTTGCAGGAACCTTTCCAGAAACTGATTAGAATAATTAGGAAATATTTCACCTATGAAGGGAGGTTCGACAGGATACATTCGCATCACATTAGATTGTTGATGCACTTCACAGAGAGGATACCATTAAATCTACCCTTTTTCCTACACCAGAGTCTCCGGGAGATGGAAAGCAGTGAGCAAGCTGGAGTGGATAAATCGAAAAGGAAGCTCTCTCATGTCTTGCTTATTAAATTGCTGATAGTTGAAGAGTTAAGATGATTGGGGAGCAACTGGTATTCATTCCTGCTCACGATGGGCATCCCCAAAGATCCAAGAGGAGATCTCTCTCTATCCGCAAAAAGGGTAATACCACATCATGTGGAGGCTGGATCAGAACAGACTGTGCAGGATTGGAATCCTTGTCCCCCCTGCCAAAAATACCCCAAAGAAGGGGCAAGCCAAAGAAGAAAAAGGAAATTGGGGAAACCTGAGTCTCGAGCGAACCGCGTGCAAGGTCAGCTGCTGAAGAATTACTTATGCATGCTATTCAGCTGGAACCTATCAAAGGTATGAGCAGAGAAAATTGGAGTGGGACAAGGAAGATAGATACCATAGGAACAGATGTTCGAGGGCTGTCCCAGCAGTTGAAGTAGGCACAACTCACCATCGTCGATATTTACCAAGAAAACAGGGAATTGAGACCATAGTTAGCCTCAAAGAACCCTTGAAGTGTCAACATCACAAGACCGCAAAGGAAATGTGACATGGCTCAAGAGACAGTGCATAGATGCACAATATACAATCGTACAACTGCACAAAACATAGAGGTTGTCGAAAGAAAGGAAGACAAAGGATCTCAGAGAATGCAAAACAACTGGGGATAAAGTCTGCACAGATCTTGCCAGCGCGCAAAAGAAGCATGATTAAACAAATTCATTTTTTGTATTCTAAAACGTGGCGTGGATCTCAACAGTTTTTGGAGAAATCATTTCCCTTGGGCGGTTTTGTCATTTTGGAAAAGACTACGATAGTCAACAGTCACTTGCCACGTATGCACCTTAGCATATGAGAAGACGACTGAAATCAGAACCGTTATAGTGGATGGCGGAAATTGGACAGAGCACTTGATCGCTCCAATATCCTGTCAAAGGGAGGCAATGACACATCACTCTCCCCAATGACGAGACTTTGCTGGTAATCGAACCCCCGTGGCAAAGATAAGTGGTCATTACATGACCAAACATAGTTGGTTTTCGTTTCTGGAAAGAGGTCATACGAAAGTTCATTGAACAAAAGACTACCCGTTTCCTAGATTCTAGGGATAGTAGCTAGGGAGTAGGGCAGCCCAAGCGACACCCTTGCCTATATATTTTATCTTTTCAATGTAATCTAGGTTGGTTGGCAAACTAATGTAGAAAATGTCTATTGAATATAGTTTGATTTCGATCAAAATTTAATGCAAAAGTCTTGAAGCTTTGATGAAAATATTCTAATTGTAGCAGTTGGATGTATTGTTTCCTTTCTTTGTGTACATACTTCATGTATTCTTTATTCATATCTATTTCTGTCTAAATAGGAACGTATTTCAAACCCGAGATTCGCTGTGCAACGCCCTGGGATTCATGCCATTTAGACAAACCGTCTTTCCTCTAAGTTAACTCCGAATTCATCCCCAACGGTGCTTCGAGTTGCTTTATGTGTTTCCCCCCCTTGCCACACACAACTGTTTTAACTGAAAACTGTTGATCTCTTAGCCTTTATCCTCTCAAGATCAGTCACCGAGTCATTTATTTCCACCATTTCCTTGAACTGACTCCATAACCTGAGGTCTTACTCTCTTGCGCCAATATAACTAGAACTTATTATTCAAAGGTGTTAAATCTAGCCGACAACTCAAAGCCATATCTTGTACCGAGACAAAGTCTCCCGAGAGAGTCCTCTCCAGGTCTAAAAGGCTAGTTTCAAATCTCAAATTTGGTTTGTCGGTTGCCTCTGTCATTCGTTTCTCAGTCGAATGAAGTTTACAAGTGATACTGAGGATATTCCCCCATTTCATGTCAGTCTGAAGGTTCACGACATGACCCTTCATAACGCCATGTTGGATTCAGGCGTGTCACACATCCTCATGCCAAAGGTGATCATAGATGAGTTGGGTTTGGACATCACCAAGCCCTACAAGGACCTTTTTTATTTTGATTCGAGGAAAGTCAAGTGCTTGGGTCTCATCAAGGACTTGGTCTTATCACTGGCCGAAATTCCTTTGAAGAACGTGGTTATGGATGTGGTCGTGGCAGACATACCCCCAAAGTTTGGTATGTTGCTTTATAGGTCGTGGGATGCAAAGTTAAAGGAGACTCTACAAATGGACATGTCATATGCCACCATTCCTATCTTTGGCCAAGATAGACAGTTGTATAGAGAAGTGCTTCTAAAATACATGGTAAGCAGTAAGACACAACCAAATAACCATCGTATTTACTCCATTGACACCGAGGTTGGCTACTCCATATTCTACAATGACCTGAGCTTTGAAGAAAAAGAACCGTCAGCCATCATGACAGTTGATGAGGAAACCACGTAAAAAGTAGTAGAGTGTGCTGACCAAAAGAACCATGCAGAAAACGAGATATGGAACGTGATTTTCGATGGCGCTATTAGTAAGGAAGGATCAAGGGCCGACGTATGGACAAGTCCCCCTGAAGTGGGCACAAAACTGTGCTCATACAAGCTTGCATTCGAATGTACAAACAACATGGCCGAGTACGAGGCACCGATTTAGGCTTGAAGGTTTTGAAAGAATTAGGCACAAATAGGATAATAGTGCGCAGAGACTCCAAGCTAGTTATAAACCAGGTAAAAGGCACATATCAGTCCAGAAACCCCAGGCTGAGAGCGTACAAAAACTTGGCGTTGGACCTCCTCCAAGGATTCTTGAAGTATGATCTATCTGATATCCCAAGGGAGAAAAATCATATCATTGTTTGCCGATACGTTGGCCGCCTCGGCCTCGGTTTTTAAAATTCCCATCTTCCCAAACAAAAAATACAAGGCTGAAGTCAAACACATGCCAACAATGCCTAATAATATCAAATATTCGTAGGTGTTTGAGGATGAAAAACAGGTGGAGAGATTTCTCCAAATGAGCGACGAGTTCACTAACATAAACATCGATGACGAGTGCTGCTGCGACGAAGATGGAAGTGTAGATGCGCGCAATGATGACGACCCTTTCCAGAACCAGGTAGCGGGAAGGGACATAGTACAACTGAAAAATAACATCATCCCAAAGGGGCTAGTTCCGTTGGAAAAGTTGTTTGACAAAAACATGGGACTCAGGAGAACCCGAAAATAATCAAATTATTGAAAACGCTCAGTCCAGAGGTCAAACAAGACTACATCAAGCTCATGAAGGATTTCCCCGATGTTTTCGCTTGGAGTTATGACAACTTGAAGTTGTATGACACTAAAGTGATTCAACATGTCATCCTTCTCAAAGAAGACCTGAGGCCTTTCAAACAAAATTTGCGATGGATAAACCCCTTGCTACTGCTGCTAATAAAAAAGGAGGTAAAGAAACTCTTCAAAGCTAAAATTATTGTTTCTTTAAGGTTTTCTAAGCGGGTGGCCAACTTGGTACCTGTTAGAAAAAAGAGCAGGAAATAAGAATGTGTGTGGATTTTCAAAACCTAAAAAAAGTGTCCCTCAAGGACCATTAACCGCTCCCTGAGATGGACTATATTCTGCAAAACGTGGTGGGGTCCCAGAAAATGTCCATTCTGGACGGTTTTTAGGGTTATAATTATATCATGGTGTACCCGGATGATAGGGAAAATACGACTTTTACAACACCACGGGGGACATTCATGTATGCCAAGATGCCTTTCGGCCTAATGAACGATGGAGCTACCTTCCAGAGGGAAATGGACATAGAATTTGATGATGAAAAGGACAAGTTTATTGTGATATATATGGACAACATCACAATATACTCTGACTCCGATGAACAACACCTCGAGAATCTGAATTTTTTTTTCCAGAAGTGGAGGAAATTCGACATATCACTAAATTTGAAGAAATCACATTTCGAGATGGAAGAATGGAAGCTATTGGGGCACATTATATAGAAAGAGGGCATTAATATAGATCCCAACAGGGTTGAAGGAATCCTAAAAATCGACACTCCGTGCAGCAAGAAGGAAGTACAATCATTCCTGGGAAAAGTAAACTTCTTGAGAAGATTCATCCTGAACCTGGCAGAGATTATAAAACATATCACCTGTATGCTCAGAAAGGGAAACGAGATCAACTAGAACTTAGAAGCCATGAATTTGTTTGAAGATATCAAGGTGGCGTGGACTAGAGCTCCTGTGCTAGCCAGTCCAGACTTCACGAAAGATTTCATCCTTTTTTCTTTTGCCTCGGAGAATACGATTTCTGACATGCTGTTATAGAAAGATGAGAATAACTTTGAAAAACCTATAGCCAATAGGACACTAAGGGATTCTCCACTAAGGTACAACATTATGGAAAAGCAAGCACATGCCTTAGTGAAATCCCTAAAGGAGTTTAGGACGTACATATTACACTCCCACATTATCATTTATGTGCCCAACAATTCAGTCAAGGATATCCTTACTCAACTTGACGATGAGGGGAGAAGGGGTAAGTGGATAGTGGGTATGCTGTAACATGACCTTGAGATTAAGCCTACGGAAGTAATTAAGGGTCAGGGCCTTGCGAAGCTGATGGTGTAGTCAGACTACGATGCTATGGGAATCAATTTCCTTGCTGATATGTTAGAGAATCCTCAGGAAGAAACGACTACGCAGGTGCCTCAGAAGTTCATCGATTCGCCGTGGTATACAAACATCATCTATGTGCTAAGGAATATGCAAGCCCCTTCGGGTTTAAGTAAGAGCAATGCCAAATTTTTAAATCTCAAAGCTGTCAGGTTCTGTATCTTGGATAGCTCGCTGTACTGGAAAGATCCTGGAGGAATATTGCAGAGTTGTTTGTTGGAAAACAATGTGAAACGAGCTATCGAGGAATTCCACAAAGGTGACTGTGGAGGACATCACTACTGGAAAACCACCGCACACAAAATCCTAAGAATGGGTTACTATTGGCCTACAATATTCACAGACGTATACAAAGAAGTTTCCAATTGTCATGAGTGTCAGATTTTCGATGGAAGAATAAAGCTGCAACCCCTGCCACTAAAGCCTATCTCAGTTGAAGCACCTTTCATGCAGTGGGGTTTGGATTTCATAGGGGAAATAAATCCACCATCCTCAGCACAACATAAATGGATACTCACGGCCACATACTACTTCACAAAATGGATAAAGGCGAACCCCACGAAGCAAGCTACCAATGCAGTCATCATCCAATTTATGGAGACAAACATCTTGTCGAGATTCAAATGCCCTGTCAAGATCACAACAAACAACACGACCGCATTCAAGTCCAAGAAAATGGAGAAGTTTTGTCAGGATTACAATATAACCCCGGGGCATTCCAAAATGTATTACCCACTAGGAAATGGGTTAGCAGAATCATCGAATAAAATCTTGACCAGGATCATCGAGAGGCTCCTGCAAGACAACAAGAAGGCCTAGCACAAAAAGATTATTTATGCGCTGTGGGCAGACAAGGTTACCATGAAGAAGTCCATCTCGACCTCACCATTCCATATTGTATACAACATAAATGAGAATTTCCCCACCTCACTAGGGTTTCCCGTCCGAAAATTGTTGCAAGAGCAGGAGGCCGAGCCAGATAACATGCAGAGGAGAATAAATCAGTTGATCCATACACAACAGATGAGGGAACAGGTGTACAATCAATCACAACTCCACCAGGAGCAGATGAAGAAAACCTTTGACAATCACTCTAAGTAGGAGTAGTTTCAGTTGGGGGATTTGGTGTTGAAATGGGATGCGAGAAATGAAGATAAAGGAAAGCACGAAAATTTAGATAATATTTGGATGGGTCTATTCAAAATCGATGCACATCGCGGAAATAATGCTTATTTTATGGAAGAACTAAATGGAGAGTGCGTTGATTGGGGGCCTGTAAACGACAGGTTTCTCAAACACTATCTGGTAAAATAAAGTTCGTTTAAGTCACATGTCATTGTAAATAGTCTTTTTGTTTTTGTGTCGAGTCAGTATGTTAGCAGAAAATTGAAGCCTGAAGTGAAGGCCCTGAGTTTATGTTGAATCCTTTAGAAACCACGTCGATAGGTTTAGGTTTTATTTTGCGTTTTTTCATATTTTAGTGTTTGGAAGTCAAATAAGGCCTAATGGTCAGGCACCTGGTCTACTATTCTTTGCTACCTCATTGGGAGGATAACATCCCCGTTGGAGCCAATTGTTAGCGTCACCATTTTTCTTTTCAATTAGAGTTGTTTTTAGTCGAGTTATGGCCTGTGTGTCAAAGCATGTGAGTTCAGGTACCGAACAACAAAAGGGTCAAAGTCAGGAAGTGGCCAGTTGGCCCTTGGAGTCGGGAAGGGATGTCAAAGTTAAAACATGTGTAAATAGTACGAGTTTGTTCCCAAAGAGTCGGGTCCTGTCCAAAAGGGAGTTTCTACATGCCCCAGGTCGAGGCAAGTTGTTAATATAAGTCATGTCGACAAGTGCAACGACCATCATCAACTCATTATGAAGGCTGGAAGAATGAAAAATCGTGACGTTCATATCACGTATGCCCTACAACCCTTATCAGGTGCACTTTACACGTGCATATGTGCTATGGAAAACCTGCAGTTCGTTTCAAAACATCCAGTTACCATGAATTCAATGTTCCTTGGCACGAGTCCACCTCCTGCCTGATCTGTTATAAAGTTCAAATGTTCTACACACATTCTATTTGCAAATTAGGCTTATGCACTGTGTGTAGTTTTCTCCCACAATCCCAAGCTGAGTAGGATCATTGCCTTGGGCCCATGCCTAATCCGCCATGCACAGGATAAATACGAGTTGGGCCATGGCAACCTCCCAAAGCATAAGGAAGAGTGCGCGAAGCAGCATAGGCACTGGGCCTGAGCCCTAGAACTTAACATTGATCAACATAGAGCTTAAGGTTAGAGCGTCCTTTGAACAATTCGGGTGCATGGCCTTTTGCACAAAAATTCAGGGATTCAATATAAGACTAGTCGAGCAGTTCTCTCTCAGTTTCGATGGATCCCGTGCGGTGATCTCTGGTGTCATTTTTTAGGTAACCGAGAAGACTGTGTCAACCGCAACAAAGATCCCTCCATGCGACGAGAGATGGTCTAAGGGCATACCTTTGGACACACAGTGCTATGAAGATTTCATCAAACGTGATTGTCTAGGATGGAAGGTCGAGGCAGGCGTCCCGAGTAGATACTTGCAGGCACCTTTCCAGAAAATGATTAGAATAATTAGGAAATATTTCACCTATGAAGGGACGTTCGATAGGATACATTCACATCACATTAGATTGTTGATGCACTTCATAGGGAGGAGACCATTAAATCTACTCTTTTTCATACACCAAAGTCTCTGGAAGATGGAAAGCAGTGTGCAAGATGAAGTGGATAAATCGAAAAGGAAGCTCTCTCATGTCTTTCTTATTAAATTGATGATCGTTGAAGAGTTAAGACAATTGGGGAGCAACTGGTATTCTTTCTTGTTCACGATGGGCATCTCCAAAGATCCAAAAGGCGATCTCTCTCTATCTGCAGAAAGGGTAATATCACATTGCGCGGAGGCCGGATCAGAACAGTCTATGCAGGAAGGAAAGACGTCGAAATCCCTGTCCCCCTATCTACAAATACCCCAGAGAAGGGGCAGGCCATAGAAGAACAAGGAAATTGGGGAAATCTGAGTCCCAAGTGAATCGCGTGAAAGGTCAATTGCTGAAGAATTACTTATGCATGCTATTCGGCTGGAACCTGTCAAAGGTACGAGTCGAGAAAATTGGAGAAAGACAAGGAAGACAGATATCAGAGGAGAAAATGTTCAAGGGTTTTCCCAGTAGCTGAATCAGGAACAACTCACCATCACCGAGCTTTGCCAAGAAAATAGGGAATTGAGACCACAGTTAGCCTCAAAGACCCTTGAAATGTCAACATCACAAGGCCATGAAGGAAACGTGGCATGGATCAAGAGACAACTCAGAGATGCACAAGATACAATCGTACACCTACGTGAAACATAGACGATGTCGAAATAAAGGAATGTGAAGCATCTCAGAGAATGTGAAACGACTGGGGAGAAAGTCCGCACAGACCTTGCCAGTGCGCAGAAGAATCATGATTAATCAACTTCATTTTTTGTATTCTAAAATGTGGCATGGATCTCGACAGTTTTTGGAGAAAGCGTTTCCCTTAGGTGGTTTTGTCATTTTGGAAAAGACTATGATAGTCAACAGTCACTTGCCACGTACGCACCTTAGCATATGAGAAGACGACTGAAATCACAACCATTACAATGGATGGTGGGAATCCAACAAAGCACTCGATCACTCTAATATCCTGTCAAAGGGAGGCAACGACATATCACTCTCCCCCATGAAGAGACCTTGCTGGTAACCGAACCCCCATGGAAAATATAAGCGGTCGTGACACGACCAAACACAGTTCGTTTCTGTTTCTGGAAAGAGGTCATATGAAAGGTCATTGAACAAAAGACGACTGGTTTCCTAGATTCTAGGGATAGTATCTAGGGAGTAGTACAACCGAAGCGATACCCTTGCCTATATATTTTATCTTTTCAATGTAAGCCAGGTTGGTTGGAAAACTAATGTAGACAATGTCTATTGAATATAGTTTGAGTTCGATCGAAATTTAATGCAAAAGTCCCGAAGCTTTGATGAAAAGATTCTAGTTGTAGCAGTTGGATGTATTGTTTCCTTTCTTTGCGTACGTACTTCCTGTATTCTTTATTCATATCTATTTCTGTCTAAATAAGAATGTATTTCGAACCTAGGATTCACTACACAATGCCCTGGAATTCATGCCATTTAGACAAACCATCTTTCCTCTAAGTTAACATAGAATTCATCCCCAACGGTGCTCCGAGTTGCTTTATGTGTTTCCCCCCCTCACCACACACAACGATTTTAACTGAAAATTGTTGCTCGCTTAGCCTTTATCCTCTCAAGCTCAGTCACCGATTCATTTATTTCCACCATTTCCTTGAACTGACTCCATAGCCCGACGTCTTACTCTCTTGCACCAATATAACCAGAACTTATTATTCGAAGGTGTTAAATCTATCCGATAGCTCAAAGCCATATCTTTTACCGGGACAAAGTCTCCCAAGAGAGCCCTCTCCAGGTCCGAAAGGCTAGTTTCGGATGTCAAAGTTGGTTTGTAGGTTGCCTCTGTCATTCGTTTCTCAGTTGAACGAAGTTTACAGAGAGTTAACACAATGCTTCCTACAAAATTTCATCTAAGGTCATAACAAACATGGTTAAAAGGATTTTCCCTAAAGTAATCTCTAACAATCAAGGAGGGTCCATGCAAAAAAGGTATATCATGGACAAGATCATAATGGTTCAAGAAGCCATCCACTCTAGCCGAGCAAACAAGGACAAATGTATGATTATTAAGATTGATATGGAAAATACTTTTGACAAGGTTCAACATTCTTTTCTTCTAGATATTATACACACATTTGGATTTTGTTCCTCTTTTATCCTGTGGCTATCTTCATATATTTGTAACCCCTAGATAGAACCTCTAGTGAATGGGAGACCAACAACCTTCTTCAAGTGAAGTAGGAAATTGTGCTAAGGCAGCCCCTTATCCCCTCTCTTATATATCATCATGACCAAATATTTGAGTAGGAAGTTGGAGGCAAAGAGGTGAAATGGAAACCTACTAGTAATTAAATTAGTAAGGGGATTGAAAAGGATAGACCACTCTCAATTTACATATGACACTCTTCTCTTGGGGGGGCTTCCACTATAATGACCTCAAGATTTAAAAGCACATTGGATATAGTCATGGAAGAATTTGGAGGTAAAATCAATCACAGTAAGAGCCAAATCTATGGATGAACATCAACCAACACTTTCTCCAAGATATATCCAAAATATTATTGTTTCCTCACCAAGATTCATGGACATCCTTTAAGTATTTATGAATTCCAATAAGAGTTTCCAATCCCAAAACCCAATCTTGGCAGAATGTCTCGAGGAAAATTAAATCTCAAAATTCTAGCAATGGGAATCACAATGGTTGAATCCAACCGAAAGGACAATTCTTATAAAATATGTTCTATTAACCTTGAAAATTTTCTAGTGTTCAACTATGCTAGCTCCAAGAGGAGAAATGCATCAAGTGGCTCAGGAATTAAGAAATTTTCTTTGGCACGGGGGAAATACACACACACAAAAATATCAGTTGTTTAATTGGAAAACTATAAGAGCTACAAAGGAGCACGGTGGAATTGGGATCAAGGACCCATTTATCATGAATCTAGACTAGGGGGACAAAGTTGTTTGGAGGTTGATCTCGAATAGTCTGGACTTGTGGAAGAGAGTTATCCACAAAAAATAGTTCAGTGGGTATTGTCTTCCATGTTTATATCTCTCGCTAGACAATAAGAAATTATCTCCAATATGGAATCTTATCAAAGTTGTTGCACCCATCATTCAAGAAAAACTAACATGGATACTAGGAAATGGGAAATCCATCCTTATTTGGAAAGATAATTTCACGGGGAATCAATTATTAGAAAGGAAACTAGAGCTCCTACTATTGAAGACATGAATGGATGCACATAATCTCAAAACTTTGCATGATATTTTGTTTGGGTTTCCCATATTGGGGTGTTGGTTGGGTTGTTCTATTGGTGAACCTCCAATGCATTTCCTCCCTTTCACTTATGTTGTTTTTACTCTCTAAAAGGATATGTGCCATGGGATTCTTCTTCGATGGATTACAAAGGATAGGAGTCAACACATTATAGTGTCAAAAGTAGGTACTGAAATTACCTTCAAACAACAACTCTTCCTTAACAACCAATTATATAGAAACATGTGTGGCACTCAGACGGTTTGCCTAAATTAAACATATTTTGTTGGACAATGGTTCATGGAAAGATATTAACTATTGACAATCTATTAAAAAGAGGAATCTATGGTCCCTCAAGATGTAGTCTTTGCGTATTCAATTTTGAAACAATCCAACATATTTTCCTGGAGTGCAAGTTTACTTATCAGGTTTGGCAATCAACGTACTCTATAATCAATCATAGAATGAGAATTCCAAGCTCTTGGAAAAACATGTCTATTCAATGGATTAAAAATTATAGGGGGACTCTTAAGAATAAGCCAATTTTCAAAATATTATGGGTAACATTACCAAAATATATTTGTTGGAAGATATGGCTAGTGTGTAATAGAGTAGTCTTCAAGAAATCACCAAACAATCTTAATAGAGTAGTAGCAAAGGACATAAGTTTACTTGCAAATTGTATCAAGGCCAAGGGTATATGTATCTATGAAATCCAAGAATTAGATGAAGATGAGGAGAAATGGTTCTAGTAGTTCCAACTATCTTCAAGTTCCCTTACTCCAATTAAAAGTAGCCTCACCTTCACAACACAACAAACTAGCAGTTTTATTCAAATGTGTTGGATTTCCATCAGTGGAAATCATCTCAACAATATTATATCCTATTTTTTGATGGCACATCTAAAGGGAATCCAAGGGTGGCAGGCATGGGGGGGGGATATCCTCATCAATCCCATAGGAAAAAATGAACTATCCTACATATGGGGACGAAGAATTTCCTCTAATAATTAGGTTGAATAATACACTTTTCTAAAAGGATTGAGAATGGAATTGGTTTGTTGTATCAACACCCTTAAAGTGGTAGGAGATTCAGACATCATTATCTAGTCACTGAATAAAAAATTTCTTCGGTTGATTACAAGTTTGCATGAATTTTGGCTTGATATTTTCAAGAGGCCACTAGATTTCAAAAGATATCCTTTTTTCTGGTCCTAAGGGAGAACAACATCGACACTGAATCTCTTGATAATGAATCTATTAGAGTAAAAATGGGGGTTTTAAGGGCCAATGGTTCATTATCCTATCAAATTATACCTTAAGTGATCCCCATGCAGTCATTGGTAAGTACCATTAATTTAATAAGCCATGAGTAAATCATGTGCCAACCCCATTACCAAAGCAACACAATAAACACGATGAGACCTAGCAATTCTTTGTGTGGGGAGAAGGAAGGTCCATGGGACTCCTCCTTTCTTTGTTGGTCATCACGAGGATTTTGCAAATGTGCTCTCTAGGTTTGTATTTTTTACCAAGACAATGAATTTGGAGTCTGTCTTCCTTTTAGTTAGATTGTTTGTGCTCTCTTGTTTCAAGAATTTGAAAACCTAGTGTGCTTGATGTTTTGATTTCTCTAGTCATATATTTTTAAGGAAGGTACTCTGGTGTTAAGTGAACTATATCTTAGAATGATGTTGCTCTATATGAAAATTTGAAGACATGTTCTCAGAATTTAGTACATTGGTTTAGGTATCGTGGTATTTGGACCAATGTCCTTGTGGTCTTAGTTGGTTTGGATAATGATATCTTAGATTTGACACTATGGTTCTATTGGATTATCTGGATCCAGTACTTCATTTTAAAGTGGCTGCATGTCTCTGTAATATCACACATGGACTATAGATAATTGTAATAGATCATAAGAGTTTTAAGATCACATGAGGAAATGATCTAGGGTAACAATATTTCTATATTTACTGTTACATCGAAGGCACATATAATGAAAAACAAATAGTTTCTCAAATTGATTCTATCATGGGCACTATGGTTCAATTAAAGCAATAAATTACCATCCTTGAGGCTGAATGTGACATGATAATGAACCTAGTTGTCAACCTATGTAAACATGATTAACCTAGGGCATTCAATCAGAGGATGCATGTGAATTTAGGCCATGGAGAGCCAAAGGAGGAGGACATAGTGCACTAGCTCTTTGAGGATATGGATATAGGGGAACACGAATCTATGCTAACCAACAAGCTAATTTTTTGATAAGATTATGTATTGTAAAGTTATTAGCATATCAGGTACTTTTTATATAATCTATAGTAAGTAATTTTGCTAGCAAACATATGTAAATGTTGTATTATGATATGGAATTGTTTATCTTGTTTTAAATTTGAAGACATACGATATGATGTAATAGTGTTGTTTAGCTTAGCTACAACTTTTTATTAATACAATTTACCAAGTATTGGTTAAAAAAATATTGGTAGTCTAATGATATCACAAAGAATGGACCTGAAATATATTGTCAAGCATAGAATGCCAAATAATAAGAGCATTTGATGGTTATCTACTATGCGAAATGCAAGCATTATAGAATTTCATGATAAATTAATTTGAAATTCAAAGTGATTGTGCAATAACATAAAATTAGAATTGGAAGAGCATGATGGTGAGCAAATTGCCAATGCTATCAATATAACCATACTTGCCCCTTTAACATAGTAAATTGAAACAAACAAGAACTCAATTGCACAAGTGGAAAGTAGCCATACATGGGAAAAAGTATCAAGTACATG
>ML789974.1:745989-758108 GCA_009831015.1 Picea engelmannii | reverse complement strand
GTGTGTGATTGTTTATTTATTACTGCTCATTATTGGATAATAATTCTACATTGATATAACATTTGAAGAAAAAGGATTAACATTACGTTATTACTGATTCACCCCCCCTCTCAGTAATCCAACACTTTGAATCATCATATTTTCTCAACTTTCAATTGGTTTGCATAAGAGTGGTAACTGGTTTACAATCTTCCATTCCGAACCTCTTTAACATTCTCTGATATACTTAGTTTGAGAAATACAAATTCCTCGGTTTCTTTGATGTATATGAAGACCTATAAAGAAGGATAGTTCTCCGAGTAATGACATTTCAAATTCATTTTGCATATCCTTTGCAAATTTCTTGATGTAGAGGTTGTTGTCTGCACTTCCTTTTCTGAGCATTACTATGTTTTGAATGTGAACTATTGTATGCACTACATGTGTCCAAAAAATATCTGTCAATTTAGAATCCATTAGCATTGTTCGAGCCATTTCCTGTGTAATTATCATCCTTTATGATAATGTTCCTTTGTATCTGAACCACTCTCTGAACCAATATATGAATTGATGCTCTTGTCCACTGTCATATATATGTCCAAACCTGCTAAGTGTTCTTACGAATCCATCTCTGTCAATACTGTCCAAGACTCTATTTCACAACTGTCCATAATGATGACCCATTTATCACTATACTATCATGATGTCTTCACTTTTATAACTGATTAATTTATCAAATTGTACTTTTGCTAATTGATTGCTCTGGATCTGTCTACTCAAACTATGCAAGCTACTCAAAGGATGGTTCTTTGGTCTGTCACAACTATCACATAGACTCCCCCTATCTAATATTCATATTACCTGGGAGTCTCTCAGCCAGATGGCTCAGAACAATTTCTGCTTTGATGTGTATTCATCATCATCTTCATTGGTAGATTCATCATCTCTCTGAGCTATGACTTGTTTCTTTCTATATGTGGATTCATCTTTCACTACAATGCCTGAAAGTACAATCTCTTGAACATGTCCCTTATTTACCCATCCTTCTTTTCTTTCAATTATTTTCCAAACCTTTTTGTATCTGACGTCTTTCTCTGTGAATTTTCTTCATCTCGTTTTATTGCCAATCTTGCGATCTCTGGGACCTGATCTTTGTTCACCTGGACTTCGTATTTTCTTATCCATACTTTCTTATATCTGATATCGATTTTCTCTTTCATGGAAGTATTGATCATGCTTCTACAATCACTAGCTATGTTTCCATAGTTATGACATTTGTAACATTCAATGTTACGTGGGGCCACATATGCACTTCTTGTTTGAACATTTCTTTTATAATCCCTGCAATTTACAACCTTATGTCCACAATTAGTACAATAAAAACAATGACCATAAAATAAATTTGCATACCTGGGAGTGAATGATATTCTTTGTGGTGTAGTCCTTTTGAATTTATGCCTTGACTGATCATGATCATGAATGAAGCTTCTTTGTGGCTTGAACATGGATGGTCTTCTTGAAGATGTATCTTCAATAGTTTTCTTAGATTATTGTTGACCATGATTCCTTCCTTTGAGTATTTATGCATAACTCTTTCTATTTTCTTCATTCTTCTTTTCCAGCAACATAGAGTGCTTGTCTTCATTCTCTATAACTGGTGTGGATGTTTTTGTCTCTTCAACGTTCTTGTTGAGCTTGACGATTTTACTTCTCAATGTGACAACTTATTCTTCAAGATTTTCAACCTCTTCTTCTTTCTTCATTATCTGAGCTTCATGACTTCTTTCGTTCTTTTCACTTCTCCAAGATGAATTTTTAATGTGATTATTTCTTCTTCAAGTCCTTTCTCTTCTTGACCAAACTCTCCCTTAAGTTGGTTCAGATCGTTAGTTCTTTCGTTAAGATGATCTGTCAATATCTCCTCTCTCATTTCTGCTTCTTCCTTCTATTCTGCTATGTTGGCTTCCAAATACTTCTTTTGATATTCAATATTTTCTTCGATCTTTCTAGATTCTTCTAGCTGAGTTCTTGAGTTCTCGATGACCTGTTGGGCTTCTTAAAAAATGTGAACACTTTCCTTTTGTTTCATCAATTCTTTATTGAGTGACTTGTTTTCTTCTCTTAGTTCATCTAAAGCACTAATCAATTCTGCTTCATAATTGTCTTCCTTTTCAATTAGTTTTTTTGTCTCATTTCCTTCATGGCATTCTATTTCAAGATGTTCACGTTTTTCACAATTAAAGAAAAACAACATACCTCTGGTGATTATGTACTCTTCATCTTTTGAATCTGTTTGACATGGTGAACATGATTCTTCTTGATCTGTATCTGAATCTTCTTTAGCATTTTCTGAACTTGCGATGGGTGAAGAATATATGTCATGTAACTTATCCCAAAGTTCTTTGGCTGATGAAAATTTACCAACCTTTTCTCTTACTGGATTAGGTAATCCTTCCCAGATGAAATACATTGCTATTTTGTTATTCTTCTTTAATTCCCTCTTGGCTGCAATATTTTCAATTTTTGATATATCATATCATGTAACGACTAATAGCCAAATATAATAATCCTGTGCTTGTAAAAATACTTTCGTCCTTTCACTCCATAACTCACACTTTAAACCATTCTGACCATTAAACAATGGTACTCCATTCTCAGAATAATCCATAATCTCCTTCCAGTGGTTAAACTGTTTCCTGAAGGAACCTGCTCTGATACGAATTGTTGGATTACTGAGAGGGGTTGCTGAATCAGTAATAGAGCAATTTAATCCTTTTTAACCATACAATGCAAGTGTTAAATCAATGTAGCATTATCATCCAATAGTTGCAGAGTAAATAAACAATGAACAAATGAGAAATCATACACATACACAGTACACCAGTGTTTTTACGTGGAAAACTAAAGTGGGAGAAAACCACGAAATGTTTTTTCTTATATGTCTTTAAGAATTACATTCATTGGAAGCACCAACTTCCTTTGTTTTCCAGCTGCAACTTGAAGGAGGTTCCAACCCCCTAGTTTCTTAGGCTACAACCTAAGGGAAGCTCCAACTCCCCTATTCTCTGGCTACAACCAGAAGGAGGCTACAACTGCCTATGTTCTCTGGATACAACCGAAAGGTGGCTACAACCACCTATCCTTTCCCCGTCCAACCGCCCTGACGTATAAGTTGAATGATGGAACCACTATCACACTATCACTGTGAGATATACTGTTGTAAACCTATACTAATCAACCTGCACCAAACAACCTATATTAATAACCTGAACCATCCATCAACCATGCATCAACCTGTAATCAACCTGTACCATAAACAAGTGCATCAACCATGCACCAACCTGTACCGAACAACCTGTAATCAACCTGTACCATAAACAAGTGCATCAACCATGCACCAACCTGTACCTCAACTTGTACCATGAACAAGTGCATCAACCATACACCAAACCTGTACACATAAACTGTCACAACAACCTGTCCAAACAACCTATCACAAAAACCTGTCTCATCAATCTTATCAACCAAATCAAATCTACTCACCAAGATCAATCACCAATACAACTCTCAAAGATGTGCATCAACCAAGCATAACACAACAACTCATAATTTCACCCAATGCATTGGATCTGAGAACAGTTTGGTGGAATCACCATTATGCAAGCCATTTCTCTTGTGAGAGCATTAACTATATGATTTTTCTGCATTCAATTGTTAAGTTACACAAGAGAAAGTGGGGATTGGATGAACAAACTGATAAACCCTAAATGCTCAAATGAACAAATGACATCTTCAAACCCAAATGTTCAATGATGCATGTGAGGGGGGTGTCATTATATAACATTAACTTAGGGTTTGGGAAAGGTTGGGTCACATTTTTTTTTGATAAAGGTGTTTGAACTAGTCAAACTAGTTTATGAATCGACCAGTTCAGTTCACAAGCTTGTTTGTGTTTATTGAGGGTTAAATAGGGTTGTGAGCTAGATATTTGGCCGGAGGAGGGGTACTTCATGGTAATTAAGGGTAAGTAGGGTTAATTAGGGTTAAGTAAAGGCAATTAAGGGCAATTAAGGCTAATTAGAGGTTAAGCAGGGATTGATTATGGATAAACAAGGGTTATTAGGAATGAGTAGGGTTAGTTAGGGGTTCAATCATGGTATGTAGGGATAATTATGCGATAATTAGGGTTAATAAAGGGTTAATTATGGGTCAATTATGAGTAATTGAGGGCTAAGTAAGGGTAATTAGGGGTCAATTATGGGTAATCAATGGTTAATGAAGGGTTATTAGGGGTAATTAAGGACAATTATAGGTTAATTCAAGGCAAGTATGATTAATTAGTAGTTATTTCAGAGTATTTAAGGGTAATAAGGGGCAGTTCCTCATAATTATGGGTAAGTAAGGTTAATTAGGGGTTAATTAAGGGTTGATTGGGGAAAATCAAGTGTTAATTAGGGGTAATTAAGGGTAATCAGGGGCCAATTAGGGTAACTCAGGTTAATGTGGGGCTAATTAGGGGTTAATTATTGGTAATTTAAGGTACTTAGGGGTATTTAAGGGTTAACTAGTGGTAATTGGTGTTCAATTAGTGGTAATTAAGGGTTAATTAGCATTATTTGTGGTAATTAGGGGTAAGTAGGGTTATTTAAGGGTTAATTAGGGGTAATCGTGGGTTAATTATAGGTGTTTAAGGGAAATTCATTTTTTGGATCTGACAATACTATCTATTTGATCTTGTTAGGGTAAAATTTTCTTTTGTTGTAATGGCCAATGTTGACAAATGTTCACACTCTCTTCTTGGATCTAATGTTGAAAGAAATAATGAAAATAATTGACTAAATAATGGTGGTCAAAGAGAGACATTGCCAAATATAGATGATATGGTCTACCATATCCTATGTCCTAGAGACAATATTGGAAGTGTCATAGGAAAGGGTGTTATTATTAAGTCTTTGTGGAATGACACAAATGCCAATATTATGGTTGTAGATGGCATTCCAAGCGTGGATTAGAAAATTATCATCATTTTCAATTCACCAAAATAATAGAAAATGGATTGTGATAATGAATATGATGATCTATTATTAGTGGAATGCAAGAATCCTCCTTGTGCTAATCATTATGCTTTGTTTAAGATGCTTAGAAGAATTGTAGAGGAAGGGCATGGATTTGATGATGAAGATGAGGATGTTGTTAATCTAGTGCATGTTCATATATTAGTTCCAAAGCATCAAACATGTTATCTATGGGGGAGAGGTGGAAAAGTTATAGAGAAAATGAGAATTGATGTTGGTGCCCAAAGTAAGATTCTTCCAAAGGAACAAGTGCCTTTTTGTACCATGGCTACCGATGAAATTGTTCATGCTAGGTAGAATAGTGATGCAAGGGGATCCACCCCTCCTTCATGTCAGAGTAAATTCACAACATGATTCCATATTTCTATGTAGAGTTGGAAATGTAGACTCTTCAAGCCTTTATTGCATAACAAAACTACACAAGGTTCTCATCCTTAAATTCTCCAATAGTTACACATCGTCCACAAACTATTCTTCCATAGCACAAGAAATTGGATGCTATAGAACACAAGAGAACTCGATCATGGTTCAATGCACTAATATAATTCTCTGTACAATTCTAGATTTATGAATAATGTCATCGCTAGCTCATATTTCTGCATCGAGATATGTATATATAATGATAGGGATTCACAATAACACTGTTCTCTATAGGAATATACATTGTCCACACTTGACATCCTTATAGAATTAATAATCCATGTAATATAATGCGATCTACAACCATACATACAAAACAACATATCAATATAATCACACAAACTCATCTACACATATGCACAGGGATTTAATCCGGAAACTTGAACTCTTTTATTCATTTACGCAGAGAATAAATTACAATGGTTCCATGGCCACATATCAACTTACAAATTTCATTGGGTTTCTAGGCCAAAGGCCATGGAAACTTCAACCATTCCCTCTATCACCTTCCTCTTGAGATCTTCTCCTCCTCTTCTTCGTGCTTCTTCTATTTTTTTTTTCCAGCTTATTCTCACTTCATTCGCGGTGTATTTATTTATCTTTAGGAAGCTATTCACCTTCAACTTCCAAATGGTCTTCTTATTCACTTTAATTTCCATCTATTCTTCTTATGCAATGTGACATTCCAACTTCCGGTCAATAACATACTCCTTATTCAACACCATTGAGGAAAAGATATGAATTATCTTACTCAAGCATTTTCGAATCTTGCTTGGCCAAGGCAAGATAGTCGGGAATATCACCCTATGTTTTATAGCCTCAAAAAAATATTTCCCAATCCACAAGTATTAATTACAAGGGCTTAGGATGATTTTTTAAATGAAAAGATTGTTGCAAAATATGAAATTTTTATATAATTTTATGAACATATACAGATTGCAGAAAGTAAAACTGGAGATCAAAATCAAAAGTAACCAAGTCACAGATTAATACAAATGAGACAGAATAGAAATCGATTTATTTCATTCCAAGAAATCAAAAGTATCTTTCTCTTTACAAAAATCCCTATGAGGGCATGGACCAAGGTCAAAATTAGATATCCCCGATGAAAACCATACAAAAGGACTCTGACAAGAAGTAAAAACTGAACTTTAAAATCTAGATCAACTTGCCACAAACTGCTGCCCACTTGACTCTGCACAATATCCTTTATCAATTATGAAACTCAATCCATAAACAAACAAGTATACACAAACTATTAAAGATAGATCAACACCTCTGAAACAAGCATCTGAATGATATGGTTCAACTTTGAACTTTGCTGTCTACAATAGGACCCTGCTGTCAAAAATAGAATTAGGCCTTTAATGAACTGAAGAATGAATGGAAATTGAACTATCTCATGAAAACACAAGAGAAAACCTTAGTATTTATTTCTCCTTCTATTCTCCCCTCGTTCTTCCTTCTCATTTGGCTTTTATGCATTCCAAATCAGTTGAAGTAGTTCAACTACCTCCTTTAGTTAAGTTAATTAAACTTAACTAATTTTATTTTAGGGGAAGTAACAATCATAATAATAATTAAGGGTCTTTATTAAATAATAACTAAGTAGGTGGGACCCCTTGTGACTCCCTGTTATTCCTTTACAAAATAAACACAATTAGACAACCAATTAAACACATGCCTCCTTGTAACTCCCATAAATTATTTCCAAAATTTGAAATTGAAATATCAGAAATTTTTCAAATTATATCCAAAACATGTAAATATCCACAATATCCAAAAAATAGTTTGTTGTCCAAAACTTTCTGCAATCCATTGTCTTCAACAAAACAACCATAACACATAAATCAAAATCCATATCTTCCACTTTGAGAGGCAATCCTTCTTCTGTCACTGCAGTCCCCTTTGGATTTCCCAGAATTAGCCTTAGGTTGGGTGGAATATTGAGGTTTAATCTCACTAATAACATTGGAACAATTGTCCCTCATGTGCATACGAGAGGACATTGATTTTGCTGAGTCACTTGAAGGGGATGAAGGGGAAGCGATAACTTTACCTTTGACTTGCACATGGGGAACCTCGATTCTAAGTTGCTTGCTAGCATGAGAGGTTTTATGTTAAACATTACCATATGTGCTTCACATATAATCCTTTAACAAAAGCGCATAGTATAGCAGCTAGGTCCATCACCTTCCATTTGTCACCATTATATATACCTTAAGGTTTATATATAATCTCTTTTGTAATAACCTTAGGACTTATCCATTTCCTTTTTGTTTTGTTCAAGCTCCCATATCATCATATTATCCTTTTGCATAAGATCATGTATAAAATCATTAATTAATGTTAATTCATAACATAACACTTGTAAAACAAAATAATCCTTATATCCATAGCACTGCTCTGTATTGCGAGTGACCATCAACAACATTTAGCAATAATATATCAGACAACCATGTTGTCAAAATGAATGAAACCAAGACTTGCATCATCAACCATAGAAGACTGTGTAGGCATCATTATAACAACATCAAACATATAAGCGTAACACATCCATCATAGCACCACTAGTCTACAAGGGGGTCCCACCTACTAGCTAATTATTATTATCATAAATAAATAATAGAGCTTAGCAATCATTTGTGGGCAATATTCATAGTTGCGATTTTAAGCATCAACAATTAGCGACTCCAAAGGGAAATATGTTTCCAACAGATTAAGAACTCAGATTGTCTGGTTTCGCAGACGAGGTGAACATTAGATCAAGAAAATAGACATCAAAATGATTATGCAACGGGGGGAAGTGAGCGGTTTAAGGGAAAAAATGATTGGGATTTTTGGAATAACTCATGGAAAGTGTTAAGTATGAGGGGGTTTATCCCTGTATGCATAATCATCCTATTTATCATAGTAAAATCGTTATTGACTTCAAGGAGAAAATTTTTCTGGTGTGCTCTTTTGAATCTTGGAGCAAATGAAGAAAAGGAAAGAATAAATAGGGAATAAAACCAACTATGTTATCTAACAACAATTGAAGCAGATAACAATTTCAATGATGTTTTCAAGGGGGAACATCATGACAGCTGTGTAACCTGATTGTTATTGATTAACAATACTTGTAGAATGGCGTCGATGTGGCAAAATTGATCCAACAATTTTATTTCTAATAAGAAAAGAAGTCAATAAAAGAAATAAAACAACAAAAATGAAACAACAGAAGGAATAACAACAAAGTAAAATCAAAGAAAATAAACAAAACTATAATACATAAAAAATTCCATACAACATTTAAACTTTCAAGTTGGTTCCACATAGTGTTTTAGGTGGGAATCATTAGTGCTACAGGAAAATAATTGTTCTTTCAACTCCTTTAGGATATAGGAATTTGTGCCTAGGAAAAAAGCGATCTTAAAAGGACCCAACCATACATTTGGAAATTTGAATGCCTTCCTCTATTAGCACGAGCTGAATCCCACAATAGGACCTTCTCATCAACCTTAAATTTGACAACCTTTTCACTTTTATTGAAATATATTTTAACTATTTGTTGTCTTCTCTTTATATTATCCAAGGCAAACGTCCTTTGTTCATCTAAATCCAAGAGTGCATTCATTCTTTGAGAGATATTGGAAGAATTTAATTCTTCAACCTGTAGCATCATCCTTAGAGAAGAAAGTTCTAGCTTGGTAGGCAGAATGGCTTCTTGACCATAAACAAGCTAGAAAGGAGTGCAATGAGTGCTCACCTTGGTGGTAGTGCGATCTTCCCAAAGTGTGTAAGTGAGGAGAGTGTGCCATTGACGAGGCTTATCTTCAATGAGCCTCTTGATAATTCTAACCAAATTCTTGTTACTAGACTCAACTTTCCCATTTCCTTAGGGATAATAAGTTGATGATGTAAAATGTTTAACCCCCAGTTTAGCTAGAAAATGAGTCAGCGTAGCAGAAATAAAAGTGGGACCATTGTCTGTAATAATTTCCAAAGGAAGAACAAATCTGGAAAAAATAGTAGTCTCAAGGAAAGAAATCACCTTCTCATCCTGCGAATGCTCAAGTGGGACAACTTCAGTCCATTTCGTCAAATAGTCTGTGGCTGTCAAGATAAAAACTTGCCCTACTGAAGATGGAGGATTAATAGGACCAATAAAGTCCAGACCCCTTTTTGAAAAAGGAAAGTTAGGGAGGACAGGTTGTAAAGGCACGACAGAAAGACATTTTTTACCAACAAACTTCTGGCACTTGTCACAATATCTTGAAAAATTATAAGAATCATGAAAGATTAAAGGCCAATAACAACCTTTCATGATAATTTTAAAAGCAATAGTTTTAGTAGAAAAGTGACCTCCTACATGAATAACAAACTCTAAAGATCCATAAGTCTCTTGTAACAATTTTTGTGCTCCTTCATTATTCACACAACAAAATAACATACCATCGGTAGATCTCCTAAACAAGAAGTCTCCTAAAATGACGTATCTAGAAGATTCGAGATGGAGCCTTCTTCTTTGATGAGTATCCAAATTATCTGGGCATCTTTGATTTTGCAAGTAATACACCAGATCTTTATACCAAGGATGTTCAACTACATGAAGGATTTGACTGTCAATGTAAAACAATGTTGATAGAGAGTTATCTTGTTCATCAATTTCTTCACTTGCTTCTACATGTTGAGCTAAGTGAAGGGTTAAGTCACATCCATTAATGGTTTTAGAAGTCATGATGGTTAGATCATGCTCTTGAATCTTGGCAAGTCAATGTGTAAGCTTCCCTAAAAGATAAGTCTGTGAGAGTAAATTCTTGACAACAGGTAAAGGGAATTTTACCAGTGTGTGCTTACCTAAGATGAAGTGGCGAATTTTTTCAACAACTTTAACAAGAGAGAAAACATGCTTTTCGATATAAGAATATTTAAACTCGTCATCTAGCAAGCTTTGACTCATGTAAGACATTGTTTTTTCATTAACTTGGTCATCATATTGCACGAGGATAGCAGAAACTGCTTCCTCTGTGGCATTAGTATATATAATAAATTCTTTCTCAAAATCTGGCTTTGCCAAAACTGGTGCGAAACTGATTACGTTCTTGATCCCTACAAAAGCATTTTCGACATAATCTATCGAAGAAAAGGAGTGATCTTGATTAAAAATATTGTGATTTGGTTTGACCATTACAACAAAATCAGGAACAAACCTAGGAACAAAGTTGATAATACCCATAAAATCTTGAACCTCCTTTTTGGAAGTAGGAGCAGGAAGATTTAGGATAAAAACAATCGTTTTGGGATGTCCTAAATTAGAGACAATGTTTCCAAGGATCTTGCCCTTGGTAACGCCAAAGATAGATGTAGAAGGATTTGGAGAAATGCCAAATTTCCTGCATTGCATGAGAATATTTCTAAGATGACCAAAATGATCTGATCGGTTTTTAGAATACACAGTGAAGTCATCAATATAAATTTGAATAATTTTGCTGATCAAATCGTCAAAATCTATTTGCATAGCTCTTTGAAAAGTGGCACCTGCATTAGATAATCCAAAATGCATACATTCATAAGAGAAAGTACCCCAACGTGTAATAAAATTGGTTTTATATTTATCCGTCCTTTTTACCTTGATCTGATTATAACCAGAAAAACCGTCAAGTAAGGAAATCATCTCTGACCCTGAAACTTGCTACAAAATCATTTCCACATTAGGGAGAGGAAAATGGTATTTTATACTAGCCCTATTCAATGCACAAAAATCAACGCATAATCTAAGCTGACCAGTTGCTTTCCGAACGAGAACCAAATTAGAAACCCTCTCAGAATACTTAATAGGGAAAATTATCCCAGCCTTCAAGAGTTTTTCCAACTCCTTTTGAATAGTTGCTTCCAGTGCAGGGTTAATGGGTCTTTGTTTTTGCCTAACTCATTTTATGACCTCCTTGATAAGAATGACATGTTGTATAAGATCAGGATCAAAACCACAAATATCCTCATAATACCAAGCAAAAACATCTTGAAATTCACGAAGTAACTCAGTGAACTTCAATTTTTTTTCATCATAACATTGGGCACCTATCTTAACATTCTTTGGACAATCAGGCGTCCCAATGTTCAAGGAAATGGTTTCACCCACTTTCCTTTTCGACTCCTCTTCTTTATGTTTTTCTTTGTTTCCTACATCACTTGATGAAAATGAACTTTCTAGAGGATTCAAGCCCTTCGTAATTTTGTTATCTTCCATGGATATAATCTCCTTAGGCTTGTAAGGTTCATTTTGTATGAAAGCACAGATGTTGTCATCACTAGGGAAGACCTGCCATAACTCTACATTGTCAGGGATATGAGAACGATACAAAGATTGAAAGGTGCAATCAAGTCTTTGTGGCAGAAGTTTCCGAGTAGGAGAGGCTGCAAAAATAGCTAACCTGTCAGCCATTGAGTTCAATTCCCTTTTAACATGAGTGAGGTTGAAAGATATCAAGTTCGAGATAAGCGCCCAAACAATTTGGGTGTAGCATTTCATTAACTTGTTTCTAGGATAATATATCTCAGGTACAAGATTTATAACAAGTTCAGAGTCCCCAAAAACTGTAAGGTGACCACAACCTAAATTATAGGCATTTCAATGCCTAACAGTAACGCTTCAAATTTGGTGAC
>ML789974.1:713747-745939 GCA_009831015.1 Picea engelmannii | reverse complement strand
ATAGGTATCCACCCATCAAAGCTTTCCAGTCTCTTCCTAAGATGATTGAATAATTACTCACTGGCATGTAAATTACCAGAATATTAAGGGTTTTCCTTATTTCAGGATGCATGTACAAAACCAAGGTCACGTCCTTGATTTCACCTATGGTCATTTGTTGTAAACTATTATAAGAGAGCATGCTTTTGGAATTTTCATTTGTACAAGACACACCTAGCTCTTCCATAATAATCTTTGACATTACACTTGGGCCTGAACTGCTGTCAATCATACAACAATGGGCTATTTTGTCCATAATTTATACAGAAATGAAAAACGAGGGGTTTTTTATAGAGTGTCTAAAATTATGTACACCTACTTTATTTATAGTTGAGTCGTATTCATCTACTTCTTCAAAGAGATTGGATACAATGGAATCTTTTCATTCCATGAAAATTTTCAGATGCTTTTATTTCTCAGGGACGACAACCATGTCCAGGAGGGTAGCATCAACTTTAATATTAGCCAATTGATTAAGAATGTTGTATTTGGAACAAGGAAGAGGAGAGGGAGTTCCTTGACTGTCAGGAGTTTTAGTAACTTGTACAATAACGACTGGTGAAGATGATCTTGGGCTAGAAGAAGTGCGAGGAGGATCATATTTACCTTTCGAAGCATAGGATTTATTCCTAGTATTTATGATCTTGACATCCTTTGGTTCTACAAAATCTAGAACAACAATAGTAGTTTCAGGACTTTTACCAAAGATTTTATCTCTGACACTCTTCTTTACCTCACAAGTACTTTCCTCATGGTGTTCCTTGCAAAATTCACACCAACTACGAGGCATGATGGATTTAGGTTGAAATTTGTTTTAACTAGGATTCCTAAAGGGTGGTGAAGAAGAAGATGAGGCCCCAGGGGTAAGTGAAGAAACATTTCCCTTTCGCTCATACTCTATCATTCAATTATTCATGTCTTGTACAAGATGTAAGAGGGCAACCATGTTCGTCTGTTTAACCGAGTCTCCCTTGGGAATACCTGTTCTTTCAAGCTATTCTTCATACTCTAGAAAAGTATGCAGAGCGGAACCAAGGTTATCAATGGATTTTTCTTCAAGCCTATGATGGTAGAGGGAAGGTAGAGCATTATAATAATGCATAAAAGCGGCTTGGTTCTAAGGGCGAATAAGTTCGGGAATTTGGTGATATAACTTGGTGAAACATAATTTGAAAGACTTGATAGTCTCATCGTCTTTATA
The DNA here is from genome assembly GCA_009831015.1 of Picea engelmannii. Taxonomy (NCBI): domain Eukaryota; kingdom Viridiplantae; phylum Streptophyta; class Pinopsida; order Pinales; family Pinaceae; genus Picea; species Picea engelmannii. Next base: position 744,699 of record ML789974.1, on the reverse strand, counting down.
AGAAATGTTATTGTACTCCCGTAACTTCTCGGCTGGGCTCTTAGACTGCCCATAAGTAGATTTGAACCAATAAACTAACTCCTCCCAAGTAGAAAGAATCTTGGGAGGAATATCAAAGAAATCGGTCGGTGCTTTCCCTTCAAAGGAATTACAAATAAGCACATACAAGTGTCATTGTCATTGGCTCCTATGTTTTGACAGGAATTAGAAAATGCCACCAAGTGTTCATTCGTAGCGACTGTGTTATTCCCTGAAAACCTAGGGAGACGCTCTTTGAATTTTGGAAGTGGATGAGTAGTAGGTGCTAAGTTTAGAGGAGAGGAAACACACCATGGACTAGTAGTAGCATCTTCCTCAAATTGAAAGAGACCATACTTCTTTATGACCTTAGTAGGATTAGTGGTAGATTGGACAGGGACTTGATGACTATAGAAGCTACCAATCACTGATGAGGCTGAAGGTTGAGATGAAGAAGCACCTCCAGTACCACCAAAGCCACCACTAGATGCCATCTTGTGAACGATAGGTAAGGGAGACAAAGACTAATTGGCAGAATTAGACAAATTTCTCCTTAGAGTACTTTGTTGGGTTAACAAAACAACATTTCTTCTTCCTATTTCAGCAATAGGGTTGATCTCAGGTGATAAACCTCTTCTTCTCCTAGAGATGCAAGGGTTTAAGGACATGAAAAGAAAATCAAAACTTTAGGAAAAAGAAAGTTATGGCTGATTTCTAGGGTGTCTTTGCCTAGCTTCCCAACATTATCAGACACTTATGTCTTGCTCAATCACTACCCACAAGTGTTCAAGCTCAACCCGGGTATTAGCGATCTCTAAGATGGTGTTAAATAAGGTTAAAGCAATGTTGGTCTTATCTTTAAGACCAGGCTCAATATTGGGCTGCCTTGTAACAGGTACAATCATGAAGAAAAGAAACAGACAAAGGATCAAAAGTATAAATATAAATATATTCAATGATAATCAAGCATACAATCAATCAAAGAGATATGGAAGATCTCCCCAGTATGGTCACCAAATAAATGTTGAGGAAAATATATGAATTATCTTACTCGAGCATTTTTGAATCTTGTTTGGGAATATCACCCTATGTTTTATAGCCTCAAAAAAGTATTTCCCAATCCACAAGTATTAATTACAAGGGCTTAGGCTGATTTTTTAAATGAAAAGATTGTTACAAAAAATGATTTTTTATATAATTTTCTAAACATATACAGATTGTAGAAAGTAAAAGTGGAGATCAAAAGAAAAAGTAACCATGTCAGAGATTAATACAAATGAGACAGAATAACAATCACTTTATTTCATTCCAAGAAATCAAAAGTATCTTTCTCTTTACAAAAATCCTTGTGAGGGCATGGTCCAAGGTCAAACTTAGATATCCTCGATGAAAACCATACAAAAGGACTCTGACAAGAAGTAAAAACTGAACTTTAAAATCTGGATCAACTTGCCACAGACTGCTGCCCACTTGACTCTGCACAATATCCTTTATCAGTTATGAAACTCAATCCATAAACAAACAAGTATACATAGACTATCAAAGATAGATCAACTCCTCTGAAACAAACATCTGAATGATATGGTTCAACTTTGAACCTTGCTATCTACAATAGTACCCTGCTGTCAAAAAGGGAATTAGGCCTTTAATGCACTGAAGAATGAATGAAAACTGAACTATCTCATGAAAACACAAGAGCAAACCTTAGTATTACTTTCTCCTTCTATTCTCCCCTTGTTCTTCCTTCTCATTTGGCTTTTATGCATTCCAAATCAGTTGAAGTAGTTCAACTACCTCCTTTAGTTAAGTTAAATAAACTTAACTAATTTTAGTTTAGGGGAAGTAATAATAATAATAATTAAGGGTCTTTATTAAATAATAACTAAGCAGGTGGGACCCATTGTGATTCCATTTTATGCCTTTACAAAAGTAAACACAATTAGACAACCAATTAAACACATGCCTCCTTGTAACTCCCACAAATTATTTCCAAAATTTGAAATTTAAATATCAGAAATATTTCAAATTATATCCAAAACATGTAAATATCCACAATATCCAAAAAATAGTTTGTTGTCCAAAACTTTCTGCAGTTGATTGTCTTCAACAAAAAGACCCTAACACATAAAATCAAAATCCATATTTGCCACTTTGAGAGGCAATCCTTCTTCTATCACTGTTGTCCCCTTTGGAGATCCCAGAATTAGCCTTTGGTTGGGTGGAACCTTGAGGCTTAATCTCACTAATAACATGGGAACAATTGTCCCTTAGGTGCATACATGAGGACACTGATTTTGCTGAGTCACTTGAAGGTGATGAGGGGGAAGCAATAACTTTACCTTTGACTTGCACATGGGGAGCCTCAGTTTTAAGTCGCTTGCTAGCATGAGAGGATTGAACATGTGAGTGTACAAGGGAAATTTGAGCATTTGGATTTACAGGTGTAGGAGGAGGAGGCAATGACAAGTTGGGCCAACCATGGTGGTGGGAGACTGCCAGATGAATAATCTCCTGCCATCCATCATTTTCAAGAACTTCTGGTTGCATAGATACATGGGGAGGCACATCGATACCAAGGATATGTTGGGGCTGGAAGGGAGGCCTCTCTAGTCTAGGCTGAATTATCCCTTGCCCAATCCAATTGAAGAACCCAACTCTAAAAAGCTGGTTCAACTCACGAGGATAGTCATCAAAATGAATTGAGAATCTGGGCCTTCTCTGCCCTCTGTTCCAATTACCTCTTTCCTTATTGTTTCTTCCATGACTACCTCTATTGAAGAAACTCATCATGTATGCATCAATTTATTTATCAACTAGCCCTTAACACACCATACATGACATTCTCTTTATATGAAACAAAGTTTGGCTCATAAATTGACATAAGACCCATGCAATTCAATCCATAAAATTTATTTAATAATTGCCAAATGAGCAGGGAGTGAAATAGGGTTCATGGGATATCCGGGGGGATTGTAATGAGTGAAAAATTGATACCATGACAGGGTGTAAAAACATGAGTACTGCTCAACAATTCATTAAATAATTGACAGTGCAATCAATACCAAAAAATATATCATCTACCACCTATTTCTGTGTCATCTTTTTACCATTGCCATATATAGTTTTTAATTTATTTTAGAGAACAGGGCGTGTCAAAATGAAAATGGGATCATGAGGGGGGTATAATGAGCGAAAAAGTGATAGTATGAGAGGGAATAATACAGATAATGTTCATAAAAAAATCAATTATATCAAACAACAACCATATCTATGTTCCGATTGCAATCCAATAAGCATCCACTTTTAAAATCAAAATCATTTAACTGTCCCTTAATTGCAGACATAATGCTTACTGATTTCCATAAAAAAAACAATTCAATTGTAAAAAATTATTCAATTATATCAATGTTTGCATCTTATACTATAACTATGCAACATCATATTAGAATCACTGCCAACATCATAACCATTCGAATCACAATCCTGCATGCTCCAATGCTAACCTTTTCCTTTAAAAAACAAAATATAATATGCACAGTGATTCCAATTATCCATATCCAATATTCATCCTTTGCAATCACATAATAATAGACCGATTATTAACCACCAACAGTCGACTTTCCAACACTGATTGACAGAATCCACTGTCATCAAAACAATAATCGGGCCTGATTTAATCACACATAGGTCTTTGACAATATAATCGACACAAATCCTGATTCAAAAGCAACATTTCATCAAAGAACATGTAACCTTGACCCCGAAATTTGTGTACATTAAACATGTGAAGACTTCCTTTAAAAGAATTACCCAACAATTGACAGAGTCATATAATGCACGAGGACAACATAACCATATCACACACAAGTGTCTCCTTTAATCTTGACATAACCAAGATCATGTTTGATGGACCAATCACACACATGTGCCTTTTAAACTTAAATGGGATCATGATTGTGCTAGGGTTTAACACAACAATGGATGGATTAACCATAAATCAACCAAATGGAAAGTTCTTGGGGCTGTAGATAGCCCATACCCTTTTCTTTTTCAAATAAATTTATCACAGAGAGGAAATACATAGACTCAATTAAGAGATGGTCTTTGAAGTTAGAGAGCCCGTGCTTTTTCTTAAAATCACCACAGTCATTTAACTTGTAACCTAAAATCTTGACAGAGCCAAAAAGTGCCCGAGGAGAAAGAGAAGCAAGTTGGGTTCAATAGAACTAAGTCGTGCTCAGTAGAAACATAAACAAGTCATGTTCTTTAAAAAAATTATTGTAGAGAGGTAATGAGAGTTGGCTAAGACAAGGAAGAATCCTTGAAAACATAGAGGGACCATGTCCTTTCCAAACACCACAGACAATATAACCTTCAAAAACAACTTGACAGTGAGGGTTACCAACCTATCAGTCAACCACTGCAACATAGATGAGAGGAGCGAACGCTTAAAAACACTGTGGAAAAATACCTGAGTGCAACCTGTGGCCAACCAAACACAAATACGAACTTCCATTTAAAGAACCGAGTGATTCCCAAAACCAAACCGCTCCATTCGTTTAGCAACAGTGATAGTGATGTAAATGCTATAACAAACAATAGCTCGAAGCTCGACCACACAAAGTAAGTAAGAACATGATAGTTGCATTGCAACTTGGAGGAACAAATCATAACAACAACCGAGATAAAAAGGGGTGACAAAAACTAATACCCAGACTGGTGCTAAAAACCCACGCAATAAAAAATTAGATCTTGTTACCCATTGTCATCATTTTCCACAGAGAACCAGAATAAAAACCCAAGTTGACCGACATTTTCTTTTAAACCAATAACCAATGCACATGCTTTGCAAAGCAATAAAATCCATTCCTTTCCTTTAAAACGCCAACATTCCAGTGTATTCACAGAGAAAACCGTAAGCACAACACTGTTACACAGTCAAAACTCAAGAAAAACATAGAACTCATGCAATCATGAGCCAACAAATCGATTCATAATACAGAGGGACTATCATGGATGGAAAGAAAATGAGCCATACCTGGAAAAATCTCTTTGAGGGAAGAGTTGGACTATGTTTTTCCTTTCAAAACCTGAAATTGCGGAGCTTCCACAACCATCAGAGCCAAATGCAACTATGGCTAGGGTGACAAGATCGAGGGTGGTTTAGAGTGACGTGCAGTAAATGCCCGTCGCTTTCTCACCTGATCCTATTCAATTCAACGTACTAGCCATCACATTACCATAACATCAATGATTAATTCAAACACATTAATCATATCAAAACTTTAACAATAACCATATGTTAAACATTACCATATGTGCTTGACATATAATCCTTTAACAAAAGCGCATAGTATAGCAGCTAGGTCCATCACCTTCCATTTGTCACCATTATATATACCTTAAGGTTTATATATAATCTCTTTTTTAATAACGTTAGGACTTATCCATTTCCTTTTTGTTTTGTTCAAGCTCCCATATAATCATATTATCCTTTTGCATGAGATCATGTATAAAATCATTAATTAATGTTAATGCATGACATAACACCTATAAAACAATATAATCCTTATATCCATAGAACTGCTATGTATTGTGAGTAACCATCAACAACATTTAACAATAATATATCAACCAACCATGTTGTCAAAATGAATGAAACCGAGACTTGCATCATCAACTGTAGAAGATTGTGTAGGAATCATTATAACAACAACAAATGTATAAGCGTAACACATCCATCATAGTGCCACTAGTCTACAAGGGGGTCCCAGCTACTAGTTAATTATTATTGTCATAAATAAATAATAGAGCTTAGCAATTGTTTGCGGTCAATATTCATCATTGCGATTTTAAGCGTCAAAAAACACGTTATTTGAACAACTTTCTACACATACATACAAATTTCCTCTTAAATTTTTCATTTTCTCTCATGCACTTATCTTTTATCAATTTTATAAAAGTATTTTGTAGCATTGTTACATTCTATAGCAACACTATCACTTGTGCAACAATGTTATCACATTTGGAAGCCTGTCATGTTTTGCAACAACTAATTTTGCTTCTGTAGAAATATGGACACTGGAATCCTTATAATGAATTCAATGCTCATACATCAGACTCCCTAGGTTATTAAGAAAGCATGCCCTCATGCTTACAAGGTAAACTATTCAAATATCCAATCACCTTGTTACGAGGGAAATCTCTCTATGTCTAGGGGTAAACCACAACATATGGAAATGACTGCAGAAATCAACTCTAATATCAAGTATGCTATATAAAAAAATATGCTAGCAAGACAAGATAAAAGGCCTACCTTGTCCAGACGTTCGATGAAGTCCACCGTTAATCACTTGACCCAAAGAAATACACCTGCAACTAGTCCTCAACAACCAAGAAACACAAGAATATGGTGATAATATATAATGTTAGCACATTCAATAACATAATCCATGAAAATCCATAAAAAATATGCCCATGGAATAACAACTCAAATATTCACAAGATATTAATTGGATGAGAAAAGAGTATTTCTATTAAAATGTAATCAACAGAAGTGAATGAATTATAAACTTTCGTGTCGGCATAGTTCAGAACTGAGAAACTAAGTTCCTTCCAAATGGACCTCCACCACTTCAATCCTCCACCAACAACAAACTCATATAAGAGAGACAAACAGGTTCTCAATCATGTAGGAAAGAGCTTGGGGGATGAACAATGTGTTCGTACTTAAAAGGACAAAGGGATGTGTTGAAGATACAAATCGCAACGAGGTTTTTGCCCGCAAATTATTGCTAAAGACTAATATTTAAACTAAGCTAATGATATATAATACTAGTAGGTGGGACCCCCTTGTAGGTTGGAGGATCAGAGATAGTATTGTTACACATTTTATGTCGTTGTTCAATGATGCTTACAAGGTTCTACATGATTGATGATGAAATACTGGTTCTATTTGCGACAAACGAAAGATGGATAATGCATGTTATGTGTTGGTTCTGTTGCTCTAGACTCTAAATTCCATGTCATGATGGCTTATGTTAACTATTATTACAATTTCTATTGGTGCCATGATTTATTACATGTTGCACCTGCACAAGATACATGTTAGTAAAAACAAATAAGAGCAATGGAAAAAGGACCTATGAAAAATCCAAGAAAGAGGAACTAAACTATGCTATACTATATTATATGCATTTGAAATTTAAAAAGGTTGATGTTAGTCCTAACTAGCAATGTTAGTGGCTATACGATGTTATTGAGTTATATGAAGGCGCACTTGATATACATTATGGTATGTTTTGGTAATGATTAATATGATATCAGGTGATGGATTTGGCAAGCAATGGATGTTAGTTTTGATGCATGGATTAATGGAATGGGTTAATGTTGGCTGGTTGGTGTGTACTACATAATTGAATGAGGAGAGGATGGAAGCGACATGCATTTAATACACGTCACTCCACACTCCTCCCATTGGCCATCACCCTATCTTGGTTATTGTTCATTTGATTTTCGCTGTGGTTAAGCTCCGATATTCACGTGAGGAAGGAACTGCTCAACCAAGCTCACATTTTTAAGACCATTTGGTTACATGTATGTTTTTTTCACCCATCCATGAACTCGCTCTGTTTATGAAATAAATATTGGCTCGATGATGTATTGGTCTATGTTTTTCTTGATGCTTGCAACTGTGTAAACTCGTGGTGTTTCTCTGGAATGGTTTTTTGTGTGTTATTCATTGCAAATGGAAAATTGGATGGTTGAAGTTGCGATTTTATGGACTATTCTGTGTGAAGGAAGCTGTGATGGCTCTCTATTGTCTCTATGGGTTTTTGTTGGAGGGTTTCATTCAGTTTGGACTTGCTAGCCGTCTCCTCACAGTCTTGTAATCATACCCAATCACATTTCGTGTTATGGGGTTGTTGTGTTTGATTTGAACCACCTTTTGGTCACTGCATATCATTTTCCACCTGGTCGTGGGATTGTTTTATTTTATTGGTTTCTGCATAGTTGGTTATGGTGGATATTATGCCAAGAGGCTTTCTTTAAGGTTGGTTTCTATTACATGGCTCTGCATTTCTATCAGCATTATTAAGCTTTTGGAGAAAACCACAAGGGTTATTCCCATGCAGGTTCTTGGTATCGATATAGCTAAACAATAATACACACATTTACAGAGATAATTGCAGAAATAAGAAGGAGAGAAAGAATGAAAGAATTCTCATTAACTGTTATGAATAATGAATAATTTACACATGATATACTTTGTATAGCTCAATGAGTGCACACTGGAGGTGAACCAATGCGCCATAGTGGTGGTCTAGAGTGATCTAGACACACACTAGTAGTTACGGGAGTGAACTGCCACCTAGTCTAGTCTCTCAGGCAGTTATGGGAGTGAACTGCCACCTAGTTGAGTTAACTAGTTAACTAGTCTTCAGTTAACTGACTGAACATAGAGTAGTGAGGAGTTAACTCAGGGAATCAAGGCTAATGCGCCAGTTTGGTGATGATCCCAAGGCAATTTCTAATTATCATGGTGATGATCCCAATGTTGCATGGTGATAAAACCAATGCAACATCTAAACTCAACTCAACTAGTCAAACTGAAGTGTCAACTAAAAGAGAATATTCTTGAGGTTGTATTTTCTCCCCTAAAATATAAGAGACTGGATAATGACTAATTATGACTAATAAACAAGGAAAAACCTTAGGAAAAATAAATCCTAGTTGTGGTTTGAAGTAACTCCAACACCCCCCCTGAACATCACTATGGTGAAAATAAAGAATGGGTCCTGACAACGAGGCCATGTTAGGTACACAAATACAAAAGATACACTAAAAATAAAGTGAGGAAAGAGGGAAAACCTCATGGGAAGCCCCCCCCCCCTCCTCAAGGTACAATGTATGTAAAAAGAAGAACTACGGTTGCTAGGAAACTGTGTCCTTCACTCCAAGATGATTTTGCAGAGAATGGAACTTTTGCTTAGTGAAGGTCTTGGTGAAGGTGTTTGTCATCTGTTCTACTGAAGGGAAAAACTGTAAGTCGATTATCCCCTCATGTACTAAGTCCTGGATGTAGTGAATGTGGATCTCTATGTGCTTCGTCTGTTGCCTCTGAACTGGATTTCTGTAGAACTTTAGAGTGCTCTGGTTGTCACCCTAGATGACGATCGATCGATGAAACTGAATTCCCAACTTAGTGAGAAAATGTTGTAGCCACATAGCCTGAATGGTTATGTTAACTAACCCTCTGTACTCTACCTCGGCTAAAGATAGAGAAATGGCAGCTTGCTTCTTGCTCGACCAACATATAGGCCTAGAACCAAGACTGAGTGAGTAACTAGATGTGGGCTTGCGATTAGTGCTATCACCAGCCTAGTTGGAATCAGTACACCTGATGAGATCTAATGTAGAGTCTGTTTTATAATGAATCCCAAAAGTGATGGTGCCCTACACGTATCGAAGGATACACTTTGCATCTTTCCAATGTAGCTCATGCGGCTCCTGCATCAACCTGGAAACTGTGCCAACTGCATATGAGAGGTCTGGTCTGGAGTGTGTGAGATACAACAAGATCCCCACTAGCTGTCTGTAGAGTGTGTTATTAACTAGTGGAGTCTCCCCATCATCCTCAAGTTTGACTCCTGATAGGAAAGGAGTCGGAGTAGACTTGTAGTCTATCATGTGAAATCTCGCAAGGAGATCTCGTGCATACTTGGCATGAGACATTTTGATACCTGATACATCCTGACCGATCTCAAGTCCAAGGAAGAAGTTTAGCGGACCCATGTCTGTCATAAAAAACCTGTCATGTAGAATCCTCTTGACTGCAACAATCACTGAAGTCGAGCACCCGGTGATCAACAAATCATCGACATACAGAACTAAACGTAGAAGTGAATCAACCGTCCTTAGCATGTAGAAATTTGGGTCTGATTTACAATGTACAAAGTTATATGACAACAAGTAGGAATCCATCTTGGCATACCATGCCCTCGGAGCCTGCTTGAGGCTAGAAAGTGACTTCTTCAGTTGATAGACCAAATATGAGTCCTGCATAAATCCCCGGGGTTACTCCATGTAGATATCCTCAGATATATCACCATGAAGAAATGCATTCTTCACGTCCATCTGATGGACTTCCCATCCCTTGGTTGTCGTAATGGCAAGTGCCAATCGTATGGAATCCATCTTCGCTACTGGAGTGAAGGTCTCATCATAGTCAATACCATGAACGTGCTAAAATCCTTTGGCAACAAGCCTGGCTTTGTATCTGATGATCTATCCATTTGCTGTGCTCTTGGTCCTATAGACCCATTTGGATCTGACAAGTTTCCTCCCAGAAGGAAGGGGAACCAGATCCCAAGTTTGGTTCTTGAGGAGGGAGTTGTACTCCTCCTGCATGGCAGATTCCTAAAAGATATTTCTAGCAGCCTCGCCATAAGACTGTGGATTTGAAGACTGAAGCAAGAAAATATGTCTGGAAGGCAATGGTTCAATGGTAGTGAGTGCAACAAGAGGCTCCTCGAAATCAGATTGAGTCCTCCTAGTATTGGCTGGATCACCAATGAGATCCCCTACATCCTGAAGAGTAGTCAGTGCCCACTTGGGCCTCTGCTATGGCTCTGCAACTACGTATGGATGCTCTGACTCTACATTTGACTATACTGACTCTGAATCTGAATCATTTGAGTCCTCTGAATCAGAACTCTCGTTTGAAGAAGAGTCGGCATGTGCATGCTCATCATCTTGGACAGGTGGAAGAGTGAAGGTGTATGCATGTGGATGTTGAGGTACATGTGAGACACTCTCCTTGAATTGGACATTACACTCAATGATGAGCCGATCCAAGGATCTATTTGTTTTTGCATGCATGCAGATTCTGAATGGAATCCTTTGTGACAGTATGTGCATTTCTCCCCTTTTCTTCCCTTTTCCCCTTTGGATCTGGAGGCATCGGTGAAGGGTTTTGTGTACCCTTCCTTCTTTAGATGTGCAAGAGATTTTTTTTTTACCTTTATCTGTAGATTTTTGATATTTGTGGCTGTCATCATGCATAGTGAGTGCATGCACACTTGGGCCTTTGATTGTGCCCATGTTGATGAGCTTGGTTTTCTCTTGTGTCAGGGATTCGATAAAGTCCTCAAGAGAAGACATATTCCAGGTGGCTCCTGAGGTGAATATGACAGTATGGAATGTGGATATGAATACAAATAATTCAATACCAAGCTTGGAGAGAATGGTGAGAACCATTTGTTTCTCCTCCTTCGATTTATCAACCCCGCAAGCTTTGAGTTGCAACAATAAATCCTTGAATTTTGTAAATAAATCTTGGATATTCTCAAATATTTTTGGATCAAATGTGAGCAACTCCACCTCCAACATGTGTCCCCTCATCTCATCCTATTTTTCAAATATCTCTTCCAAGTTGGTCCAGTCTTCATTGGGAGTCTTACAGGAAGATATATGAAAAAGGAGATTGGGAGAAATAAGACTACAAATTGTTCCGAGTGCCTCATCCATGCGATTTAAGTAATTGGATTTTTCTATGGCTGATGTCGTTTCTGTACCTGTATTCAAGGTTAACCTATACAACCCTATGGTTAGGATATGTATGGCTATTTTCTCCTTCCATGAAAAATAGTTGTAAGGTGTAAGAATGAATAATTTTTGGAATTCCATCTTTCCGTTGTCTTCAATCTTTTGTACCTGCAATTTTTTTTTGCTGTAGCTTTTGCTTAGCAGTCCATCAACTCTGATACCATGTAAATGTGTTGAACCTACATAGAATATATCTAGCTAAACAATAATACACACATTTGCAGAGATAATTGGAGAAAAAAGAAGAAGGAGAGAAAGAACAAAAGAATTCTCATTAATCGTTATGAATAATGAATAATTTACACATGATATACTCTATATAGCTTAATGAGTGCACACTGGAGGTGAATCAATGCACAATAGTGGTGGTCTACAGTGATTTGGACACACACTAGCAATTACTGGAGTGAAATTCCACCTAGTCTAGTCTCTCAGGCAGTTACGGGAGTGAACTGCCACCTAGTTGAGTTAACTAGTCAACTAGTCTTCAGTTAATTGACTGAACAAAGAGTAGTGAGGAGTTAACTCAAGGAATCAAGGCTAATGCACCATTTTGGTGATGATCCCAAGGCAAGGTCGAATTAGCATGGTGATGATCCCAATGTTGCATGCTGATAAAACTAATGCAACATCTAAACTCAACTCAACTAGTCAAACTGAAGTGTCAACTGAAAGAGAATATTGTCCAGGTGGAATATTCTCCCCTAAAATATAGGAGACTGGATAATGACTAATTATGACTAATAAACAAGGAAAAACCTTAGGAAAAATAAATCCTAGGTGTGTGTGAAGTAACTCCAACAATATGGGTAATATATTTTGGAAATAATTTCAATTATCATTGAGATAAATTGTCAAATATGAATGTGATGATGGGAGTCACAAGGAGGGATGTTTTGTTTAATTAACTAGTTGTGTTATGATTAAAAGCTAAAGGGAGTCACAAGGGGTCCCACATACTAGTTATTATTTATATAAAAACCTTTATTATGATTTATTAATTTTCCCCCTTAACTAAAAAAGTTGGTTGAGTTTTAGTTAACTTAAATATAGAAGTAGTTCAACTATTTCAACCAATTCTATTTGCTTAAAGGCAAAAGAAAAGGGAGGAACAAGAGGAGGATAGAAGGAGAAGCATACTAAGGTTTTCTCTTGGAGTTTTTGTTGAGATAATTCAGTTTTCATTCATTCCTTAATTCATTAGAAGCCTAATTCCTTTTTATGATAGCAGGGTCCTATTATAGACAATAAGATTCAGGGCTGAATTACATCATTCAGACACTTGTTTTTCAGAGGTGTTGATTTATCTTTGATAGTCTGTGTAGACTTGTCTGTTTGTGAATTAGATTTCATGACTGACAAAGGCTATTGTGAAGAGTCGAGTTAGAAACAATCTATGGAAAGATGATCCATCTTTTAAAGTTCAGTTTTTTGATTGTCTGTCATAAGTCCTTTTGTATGTTTCACCGGGGACGTCTAAGTTTGACTTTGGTCCAAAACTTCCTTAGGAAATTTTGTAAAGAGAATGATTCTTTGATGAATTGGAAAGAAATAAAGGATTTCTTTATGTCTCATCCGTGTTGATTATTGACTTGGTGTCTTTACTTCTGTCTCTATGTTTATTTCAGCATCTGATATATTCAGAAAATTACATAAATAATGATTTTTTCAGCAAGCTTTTATTTATAAAAAAATAGCCTAAGCACTTGTAAATAATACTCGTGAATTAGGATATCAATTTTGATGGCTATAAACATAGGGTGATATTCCCGTCTATCTTGCTTTAGCTAAGCATGATCTGAAAATGTTTAAGTAAGATCATTTCATATCTTTTCCTCAACATTTATTTGGCGACCATACTGGGGAGATCTTCAATATCTTTCTGATTAATTTTTATGCTTGATTAGCATCGAATACATCTATTTTTTCTGATATTGATTCTTTGACTATTTTATTTCTTAATGACAGTGCCTGTTGCAAGGCAGCCCAATATTGAGCTTGGTCTTCAAGATCATACCAACATTACTTTGAATTTTTTCAACAACATTTAGACACTGCCAATACTCGTGCTGAGCTTAATCATTCACGAGAAGCAATTGAATGAGATATTATCACCAAATAACGTTGGGAAGCTAGGCATAGACATCCTAGAAATCAACAGTAACCTTCTTGTTTCTCTAGTTTTGGCCTTACTTTCATGTCCTTAGACTCTCGTGTTTCTAGAAGAAGAAGAGGCTTATCACTTGAAATTAATCCTATTGCTGAAATAGGAAGAAGGAACATTGTGTTATCAACCCAACAAAGTGATCTAAGGAGAAATTTGTCTGATTCATCTAGTTCGTCTTTCTCTCCCTCACCTATCTTCCACAAGATGGCATCTAGTGGTGGCTCTAGTGGCATTGGAAGTGCTTCCTCCTCTCAGTCTTCAGCTTCGTCAGTGCTTGGTAGCTTATATAGCCACCATAGCCCTGTCCAATCTACCACAAATCCCACCAAAGTCATTAAAAATCATGGGCTTTTTCAGTTTGAAGAAGACGACACAACTACACCGTGGCATATGCCCTCTCCTCTTAACCTAGCACCCACTACTCGTCCACTTCCTAAATTCGAAGAGAATCTCCCTAGGTTTTCGAGAAATAACACTATCACTACAAATGAACACCTGATGGCATTTTCTAATGCTTGTCACAACATAGGAGCCAATGACAATGATACTTACATGCACTTATTTGTTAATTCCTTAGAAGGAAAGGCTGCGGCCGACTTCTTTCACCTCCCTCCTAATATTCTGTCTACTTGGGAGGATTTAGTTTATTGGTTCAGGTCCACCTTTGGGCAATCTAAAAGCCTAGTTGAGCAATTACGGGAGTACAATAACATCGCCTATAAGGTGGTGAGACCATTAAGTCCTTTAACTTGCATTTCACTAAGTTATACAATAAAATACCTAAACTCATTCGACCTCAGAACCAAGCCACTTTCATGCATTACTATAATGCATTACCTTCCCCCTATCATCATAGGCTTGAGGAAAAAACCATTGATAACTTCGGTTCTACTCTGTATACTTGTTTAGAGTATGAATAACAACTCGAAAGAACATGTCTTCCCCAGGAAGAATCAGTTAAACATACAGACATGCCTGCCCTCTTACAACTAGTACAAGATATGAATAATCATATGATAGCATATGAGAGAAAGGGAAATGTCTCCCCTCTAACCCCTGGAGCTTCATCCTTTTTTGCATCCCCCTTTATAAATCTAATTGAAAATAATTTTCATCCTAAAGCTATCTTGCCTCAAAGTTGGTGTAACTTTTGCAGGGAACACCATGAGGAATCCACATGTGAGGTAAGGAAGAGCACCAGAGATAAGATCTTTGGTAAAAGACCAGAAACTACCATCGCTATACTAGATTTTGCAAAGCTAGAAGATGTCATTATCATTAATACTAGGAACAAATCCTATGCTCCCAAAGGAAAATATGATCCTCCGCACAATTCTTCTAGCCCAAGATCATCATCACCAACTGGTACGGTTTAGGTTCCTAAGGTTCCTGACAGTCAAGCAACAACTTCCTCTCTCCCCTCTTCCAAATACAATATTCTGAATCGGTTGGACAACATCAAAGAAGATGCCACCCTCCTAGACATGGTTGTCGTCCCTAAACAACAGAGGCATCTAAAACAATTCATGGAAGGAAAAGCTTCCGTTGTAGCCAACATCTCTTAAGAGGTGAATGAAGAGGATTCATCTATAAATAAAGTAGGTGTACATAACTTTAGATACCTTGTAAAAAATCCCCCTTTTTATATTTTTGTAAATATTATGGATAAGATCGCCCATTGTTGCCTCATTAATGGCAGTTTGGGCCCAAGTGTGATGTCGAAGATTATTATGGAAGAGATAGACTTGTCTTGTACAAATGAAAATCCAAGGAGCATGCTCTCTTATAATAGTTTACAACAAACAACCATAGGTGAGATTAAATATGTGACCTTAGTTTTGTGCGCACACCTTGAAATAAGGACAACCCTCAACATTAAGGTAATTGACATGCCAGTAAGCAATTATTCAATCATCTTGGGAAGAGATTGACAAGCTTTGATAGGTGGATACCTTTCACTCGATGGGACACACTTATCCATTCCTTGGAATGGAAAAAACATTATAGTCCTTAGAGAGGGAAGGATTTCACTTTACATAGAAAGTGTTCGACAACCTAATGTGAACTATATTGAAGAGGACCTAGGGGTGTATTCCATCTTTGCTGAGGAAAATAATATCCCCTTGGAACAAATTGATTTATATGATGGTATGTGGCACATGCACTTAGATGGTTCATGCTCTAGTGAAGGTAATAGAGCTGACATAATGTTATACTCTCTTGTTGGAAAGATTCATAGTTTTTCTTACAGGTTGGATTTTTCTTGCACAAAAAATGTCACTGAATTCGAAGCTTTATTATTAGGCATTGAAAACACCTATAATCTTGGCTATGGCCGCCTTTTAGTTTTTGGATATTCCAAGTTTGTTGTGAACCTTGTATGCAAGATTTACTCTCCTAGCAACAAGTTGATGAAGCAATACACCCAAACTATTTGGGCACTTATCTTGAACCTATTATCTTTCAACATCACTCATGTTAATAGGGAATTGAACTCAATGGCTGATCGATTAGCTGTTTTTGCAGCCTCTCCTAATTGAAAACTTCTTCCACATAGACCTGATTGTACTTTTCAATCTTTATATCATCCACATATCCCTAACAATATAGAATCTTGGTAGGTCTTCCCTAGCGATGAGAACATCTATGCTTTCATTCAAAATGAACCCTATAATCCAAAGGAAATCATATCCATAGAAGATAACAAGATTCCTAAAGGCTTGAATCCTCTAGAGAGTTCGTTTTCATCAAGTGATGTAGGAAATAAAGAGAAACAGAAAGAAGAGGATTCGAAAAGGAAGGTGAATGAAATCATCTCCTTAAACATTGGGACACCTGAGTCCCCAAAGAATGTTAAAATAGGTGCCTAATGTTCTGATGAAAAAGAAATGAAGTTTGCCAAGCTACTTGGCAGATTTCAAGATGTTTTTGCTTGGTCTTACGAGGATCTTCATGGTTTTGATCTTGGTCTTATACAACATTCCATCCCCATCAAAGAAGGCATAAGAAAATTTAGGCAAAAAAAAAGACATGTCAACCGTGCATTGGAAGCAATTATTTGAAGGGAGTTGGAAAAATTCTTGAAGGCTGGAACCACCTTTCCAATCAAGTACACTGAATGGGTTTCGAAATTGGTTCCTGTTATGAAATTCACTGATCATATTATCTTTTGCATTAATTTTCACACATTCAATCAAGCTATTATGAAAGATCACTTTCCTCCCCCTAATATGGAAATAATTCTGCAACAAGTTGTAAGGTCATAGATGATGCCCTTACTTGACAGTTTTTTTCTGGTTACAATCAAATCAAGGTAAAAAAGGAAGATGCATAAAATACCACCCTTATTACTCATTGGGGTACCTTGACTTACGAATGAAATCCTTCTGGCTTATTGGTTACGGGTACCACTTTTAAAAAATCTATGCAAATAAATTTCGATGATTTGATCAGTAAAAGTTTTCATGTCTACCTTGATAATCTAATCATGTACTCTAAAGGAATATCAATTGTCTCAAAATTTAAAAAACTATGGTTGGGTCCTTTCAATATCACTTTTTCCCTGGGTACTAACTCTTACATTCTAAAGGATTTTCAGGAGTGATTGCTCTCCTACAACACTAACGGTTCTCACTTGAAACATTATGTGGAACCAACTTGAAAGGTTTTAATGTTGTTTGGATTTTTTGTATATTAGTAGGTCTAGCTCTGATTTCATTTTTCCACTGTTTTTCATTTATGCTTTTATAGTAGTTTTATTTCTGCTTCCTTCTTGATAGGTTTCCTGCTGCTTTTACAATTCTGTCTTTTTATTTTCTACTGTTTTAAATTTTGTAAGCTTAATTTTGTCATGATTTTTATTGCTTTTTCATCTTTTAGTTGATTTTGGTCAATAATAAGATGCTGGATCAGTTTTTCCACAGTAACACTTTTGCAAGATATTGTTAGTCAATAACAATCAAGCTTACACAACTGTTACAATGTTCCCCCTGAAAACACACTTGAATTTGTTACCTTCTTTCGCTGATGTCTTATAAAGAAATTGGTTATCTCTCGCTTCTGCTTTCCATTTCTTCATCCATTTGAGAATTTAAAAGAGAAAGTCCATACATTTTTCTCCTTGAAGTAAAGAGAAGATTCCAGTCTAATGATTATGCATACAGGGATGAACCCCCTCATACTTAACATTTTTCATGAGTTATTCCCAAATTCCCAGTCATTTTTCCATTAAATTCGCTCACTTACCCCTGTTGCATAATATTCCTGGTTATATCTTATTGATCTGCTATTCTTGATCTACAAAACCATGTGTTATGAGTTCTTAATCTGTTGGAAACAAATTTCCCTATGGAGTCACCAGTTTTTTGACGATAAAAATCGCAACGAGGTTTTCGCCCGCAAATTATTGCTAAAGCCTACTATTTAAACTAAGCTAATGATATATAATACTAGTAGGTGGGACCCCCTTGTAGGTTGGAGGATTAGAGATAGCCTTGTTACACATTTTATGCCGTTGTTCGATGATTCTTACAGGGTTCTACATGATTGATGATGAAATACTGGTTCTATTTGCGACAAATGACAGATGGATAATGCATGTTATGTGTTGGTGTCGTTGCCGTAAACTCTAAATTGCATGTCATGATGGCTTATGTTAACTATTATTACAATTGCTATTGGCACCATGATTTATTACATGTTTCACCTGCACAAGATACATGCTAGTAACAACAAATAAGAGCAATGGAAAAAGGATCTATGAAAAATCCAAGAAAGAGGAACTAAACTATGCTATACTATATTATATGCATTTGAAATTTAAAAAGGTTGATGTTAGTCCTAACTAGCAATGTTAGTGGTTATACGATGTTATTGAGTTATATGAAGGCACACTTGATATAATTTATGGTATGTTTTGGCAATGGTTAATATGATATTGGGTGGCGCATTTGGCAAGCAATGGATTTTAGTTTCAATGCATGAATTAATGGAATGGGTTAATGTTGGCTGGCTGACATGTACTACATAATTGAATGAGGAGAGGATGGAAGCGATGTGCATTTACTGCACACCACTCCATACTCCTCCCATTGSTTGTCACATAGCTTGGTTGTTGTTCATTTGATTTTCGYTGTGGTTAAGCTCCGATATTCAGGCGAGGAAGGAACTGCTCAACCAAGCTCACATTTTTAAGGCCATTTGGTTACAAGTATGTTTTTTYTGCCCATCCATGAACTCRCTATGTTTATGAAATACATATTAKCTCGGTGATGTATTGGTCTGTGTTTTTCTTGAGGCTTGCAACTGTGTAAACTCATGGTGTTTCTTTGGAATGTTTTTTTGTGTGTTATTCGTTGCAAATGGAATATTGAATGGTTGAAGTCGTGATTTTATGGACTATTCTATGTGAAGGAAGCCATGATGGATATCTGTTGTCTCTATGGGTTTTTGTTGGAGGGTTTCATTCGGTTTGGACTTGCTGGTCGTCTCTTCACATTCTTGTAATCATACTCGGTCACATTTGGTGTTATGGGGTTGCTGTGTTTGATTTGAACCACTGTTTGGTCACTGCATATCATTTTCCACCTGGTGGTGGGCTCATTTTATTTTATTGGTTTCTGCTTAGTTGGTTATGGTGGCTATTATGACAAGAGGCTTTCTTTAGGTTTGGTTTCTATTACATGGCTATGCATTTCTATCAACATTATTCGTCTTTTGGAGAAAACCACGAGGGTTATGCGCATGCAGGTTCTCGGCATTGTTTAGTGGTGAGTAAGAAACCCTTTCTCCTTTGTTCATAGGCTCTCCTACTTGGGGTTGAACTGTCACTCTATCTTGCAAGCTAAAGGTTATGTGCCCTATGTGTCCACCGCGCTGTCTCGAAGGGTTCTCACTTGCTGTTGATATGGTCGACTTTAGTCTCCCTGTGTTTTAATGATCAAGCGAACCCTTGACTATTTTATTGTATTCAATTGTACCGAGCCCAGTTTTGATTAACTCAACAGTCACACTCTGTCATTTATTTGGTTGATTGTTATAGTTGTTGGGTAGTATTAACAGGGGTTTGATTATTGGCTTGTCTTTGTTGATCGGGTTGATTACACAGTTGCAATCGTAAATGGTGATTGGTATATAGTCGCTGCATTCTTTTATTGTGACAGTTGATTCGATAGCTCAACATGGTTTAATTGGTTGATTAGAGAAGTTGTAAAAGGAAATGAAAATGGGCTTACAGTCACTGCCTCCTTGTGTTGGATTGATAACCCAACATGGTTTAATGGTTTGATTGGGAGTAATTATATGTGTACAGTCACAAAAATGCTTCTTTGCATTATGCATTGGTCTGTGTGTTCCTACATCTTGGTAAAAATTGTTTTGGTGGTTGTTGTGTGTTTAATATGTCCTGATCGGGATTGTTACAAATTGGAAATTTGATGTCAGAGACTTGGTTGTTTTCTGTGTATGGTTATGGAGACATCGTGCATCGTTTTGTTTGATTACACCAACAAAAGTGAAGCACATGGTTTTTAGTGGTATGGTTTCATTGCAATTTAATTGTTAAATTGGTTGGAAGAATGGGATCATGCATGTTTTAGAAGAGCTTGTGTCTGTGTTTGATTTGAGGAATTGATTTATGGATAGTGGTTAAGGTTTTGATGTTGAACAAAGTTGAAACAAATGACTGTGTGTTCATTGGAATTTTGTTTTAAATATAAAATGGAAGAAATGAGAGGAAACCAAATTCTTATAAAGGATGTTTGGAAGGCATATTGATTTGGAGTATGATGACACTGTGTTAATTAAAAGTGTTAAAGATTTAAATGTGGACAGTGAACAAGTGTTAACACACAATATTTTTTTTATTGATCACAATAATTGTTTAATGGGTGCCATAATAGTTGTATTAAATACAAAACTATTTTTATGGATTACTTAATTGATTTTTCGAACAATATCTGATTTTTTCCCCTACCATTATTTCACTTTTCGTTAATTACAATCCCCTCGTTTTCCCATATTCATTATCCACTCCCTGTTCCTAAAATTTAATTACAGTTAAGGGGAACTCTGTATTATGACGGTTTAAGATCGGAGGGATGGATTACAACGATATATTCTTTGGCTAACAATTGATTGTTTGTTGTCTATGAGCAGTAATCATGATCTTTTCCCCCTCATTTTAACATTTTTCGCTCAATACAACCCCTCGCATATCCCATAACTTTTATTCACCCCCTGCTCATTGAAAACTATTAAACAATTTGTATGGATTGGATTGCATGAGTCTGATATGTTGCTGAGCCAAATTGTTTTCATATTTTAAAAGAGTTGTCATGTATGGTTGTTAAAAAAACTATTTTCTAATCAATTATACATACAGGAATGATCTTTTTTAGTAGAGGTAGCCATGGAAAAGGTAACTGAGGGAGATGTAATTGGAACAGGGGCCCTAGAAGGCCAATATTATCTATACACTTTGAAGCAGACTCACAAGAGTTAGCCCAACTATTTAAAGCTGTCTTTTTTAACTGGATTGGGCAAGGAGTGGTCCAACCTAGGCCTGAAATTTCTCCCTTCTAAGCCCCTCAGGTCCCTAGAATCCCAATGCCTCCTCATGTCTCAGTACAACCTGAAGTTCCCGAAAATGATGAATGACAAGATATTGTTCACCTGGCAGTCTCCCAACATTGTGGCTAGCCTAAATTGTCTTTACCTACTCCCCCGCCTATCAATCAGATTGCCCAAGTTGCCCCTGTCTAATCACCAGTTCAGTCTTCCCATGCAAGAAAAAGGTTGAAAACCGAGGTCCACTATGCCCCTGACAAAGGAAAAGCCACTGCTGCCCCTTCCTCACCCTCCAATGACTTTGATAAATCCATGTCCTCCTGCATGCATTTGAGGGATGATTTCTCTCATGTGATCAATGAGATTAGGCCTAAAGGCTCCACACAACATAAGGAAAATTCAGAGAGATCAAAAGGTGACAAGAACAATAAGGGAAAGATTGCCTCCTAGAGTGGAAAATATGGATTTCAAGTTTTTTTATTTATTAATTGTTGAGAACAGTTGACTTCTGAAATTTTGGACAACATATTGTTTTTGGATATATGGGTAATATGTTTTGGAAATAATTTCAATTATCATTGAGCTAAATTGTCAAATATGAATGTGATGATGGGAGTCACAAGGAGGGATGTTTTGTTTAATTAACTAGTTGTGTTATGATTGTTAAAATCTAAAGGGAGTCACAAGGGGTCCCACCTACTAGTTATTATTTATATAAAAACCCTTATTATGATTTATTACTTTTCCCCCTTAACTAAAAAAATTGGTTGAGTTTTAGTTAACTTAACTAAAGAAATAGTTCAACTACTTCAACCAATTCTAATTGCTTAAAGATAAAAGGAAAGGGAGGAACAAGAAGAGGATAGAAGGAGAAACATACTAAGGTTTTCTCTTGGAGTTTTTGTTGAGATAATCCAGTTTTCATTCATTCCTGAATCCTTAATTCATTAGAAGCCTAATTCTTTTTTATGATAATAGGGTCCTATTGCAGACAACAAGATTCGGGGCTAAATTACATCATTCAAACACTTGTTTTTAAGAGGTGTTGATCTATCTTTGATAGTCTGTGTAGACTTGTCTGTTTGTGAATTATATTTCATGACTGACAAAGGCTATTGTGTAGAGTCAAGTGGGAAACAATCTGTGGCAAGCTGATCCAACTTTTAAAGTTCATTTTTTATTTATTTTCTGTCATAAGTCCTTTTGTATGATTCATCGGGGATGTCTAAGTTTGACTTTGGTCCAAAAATACCTCATAAATTTTTGTAAAGAGAATGATTCTTTAATGAATTGGAATTAAATAAATGATTGATTTATGTCTCATTTGTGTTGATTATTGACTTGGTCTCTTTACTTCTGTCTCTATATTTATTTCAACGTCTGATATATCCAAAAAATTACATAAATAATATTTTTTTCAGCAAACTTTTATTTAAAAAAAAAAAGACTAAGCACTTGTAAATAATACTCGTGAATTAGGATATCAATTTTGATGGCTATAAACATAGGGTGATATTCTCGTCTATATTTCTTTAGCCAAGCAGGATCTGAAAATGTTGGAGTAATATCATTTCATATATTTTCCTCAACAGGATGCAGACTCAATATGAAGTGAATAATTTCTCCATAGTAACTTTGCTCTCAAAGTTGAATTCTTCTCCTCCTTTCCATAGCTCAGATTTGGCCCATTTGTATCCTTCAAGTGGAATTGAAGGGTTTATTCGGAACGTTTCCAGTATATGGAAGGCCAAGGATCATAGATCTCGTGACGTGACATGGAAACCCGACACCATTTTTTAATTTTGGGCACAAATCCCGATGTACATGGGCTGTAGTGGTGAAACTTGCGTATACACATGATGTAATATAGGTAGGGCATGTATGTGTGGAAAAATCATGTTTTTTCTCTGGATTTGCAAAAAGGGACTTCAATTCTGCATAGGGAAATGGAAAAAGGCCCTATGTGCAAGTTTGCATAGGGTGAGGCAAATCTTGCTATAATATATGCCCCCTAATGTGTGAGGTCAGAGGAGTATCTGCAATGGCCGAAATACATTATAAGACCCATAAGTGGAGTAATGGGGACCCAACTGGAATAACTAGTTGCTCATTACAATCTGTACTGACTTTGCATACATGGCTTCCAATATAAGATAATACTCCCTTCCCGCCTGCCTTTTTTTGTTTTTTCATAGTCAAATGAATGCTATGATACAGAGGAGGAAACGAGTGTCACAAGTAAGAAAAACTAGTTTCAGTAGGGTAACATACCTACAATGCAAGGAGGTGCATGTGGGAGATGGACACTCAGGGGAATTTTTCCTCCTGGGTATAGGGTGTCAAGCTGCAGAGGATATAAACAAGGCTTTGCTTGGTTGAGAATGCAAACTTTTGAGGTAAATGACTTATAATGCAAAGGCAAGAATTGACAATAGGCTCAATACTGCAAGCAAGGACATGGAATGCAATCACAACTTAACACCAAAAAATGTCCTTTTTCGTAATCTTAGTGTACTTGGTTTGAAAAAGGGATAAACTTGCACCAAATAGGCGTCCTTTCAAATCTAATTTATGAGTGTGAAAGAGACAAGTTCACTCAACAATCTTTTCACTTTTTGAAATGAGTCGGAAAAGAGCTTAACCAAGACTCGCGACCTTTCAAATCCAATTAACGAGTGTGAAAGAGACAAATTCACTCAAAAATCTTTTCATTTTTTTTAGATGAGTTGGAAAAGGGATTAAATCAGACTCATTGAGAGGTTTCTAGGCAGCATGTCATGGGGGAGGCCAAGGCTCCCGCATAGGATTTCTGTGAAAGATCAGCATCTTACGAATAGTTGACACAAGCTTGGGAAAACCCAAAGCTTTCTAAGTCGAGGAGGATAAATTTCTAGCGGAGGTTACCTTCTCCATGATATATCAGATAACATCTCTTACTTGAAAGGGCATAGGATGAGGCATTGGATACCCCACAAGACCATCCCAGTCAAAGGGGACCTCTCTAGGAATTGGAGGGAGAGTTCTCAGGGAGATTAAAACTCTCTCTTGTTCAGAAGGTGCAGTACAAGGAATGCTAATGACATGGTTGAAGGATGCATCACCCTCTAAAAGAAGAGTTGGATTGACCTAAGATTGCATCGGTATGACCAATTCTTCAACTGTTGGTTGAATAAGATGCATGACAACAAGGCCAGGAGACACATCACCCTAAAAAATGGGAGTGTGGTCAGGTGATGATTGCATCGGCATGACTACCGTGTCAATAAAAGGAGAAACAAAGTGTTGGGAAACCAAAGACGACTCAGAACCCGAAGGGCCCCGAGGTGAGGACCACGCTTCCAGTATCCCAGCAGTAGCATGCCACAAACAAGTAAGGTGATCTCCTTTGCAAATCCTACAAAGGAACTTGGGCTTACGTCTTACACGTCTAGGATTCTCAATTGTATTAATTCCCCCAACGTCATTTACAATGGCTTGCGACAAGCTCTCAACGTGACTAGTAGAGGCTGGAGATGTAATGTCAGGACAACTCATGGAAACTAGAGTGATGCCCCCAACATGACTTGCAACGACTGGTTGTTGGTATTCAACATGACTTGAAAAGGTCATCGACTAATCTCCAACATGACTGGCATCGGTTGGTGATGGAATTCCAGTATGATTGGAAGTGACTGGACTAGTGGTAGTGGTGAGTTGTGGCATTTGAGACCAAGGTCCCGTGAAAGACTGGTTTTGAGATCTTGCAGGCCAGGAAGGGTCATGGTTCAAATCCTGTCCCTGTCTGGAAAGGTAGTATCCTCCACCTAATTGATCCATAGAGTTTTATACGGGCATCATCACCGAATCAGATGCCCGCAAAGAGACAAGAGTGTGATAAGGATTATTCAAGAAAGGATATATGTTTCCCCCATGTGAAGGGGTTCCATGAAGAGGGTAGCCCATACCATAAAATTGATTCTCTTCATATGAAATAACAAAGGACACATGGGAACCTTCCATGGGAAAAGTATTTGTAGGAACTGGAATAACAGAAAAAGGATACACAGATGGGGTGTAATAAGTAGTATAACCACCCATTTTAGCATCGGCTCCTGAAAAATCATGGCTCGGATTGGATCCATAAGAGGGGAGATTTCAACCCCCCACAGTGAGAGTTGGTTGAGGGACATGACTCCTATCAAATGAATATGCGGATAATGGAGTCATCATGCCCCCAGATCAAAAAATAGGATTCATATAAGTAGGCAAGGGAGAGTATGGAAAAGGTGAAGGCATGTTTGGCATACCGAGAGAAAAGTGATTAGAGACCCAAGGCATTGACTGAGTTTTGTAATTCTGCATACCATTATGAAAGTGGATGGATTCATCCCCATGAAATGAGTGAATTTCATGGGGGATGTAGTGGTAAATGAGGGAGTCAAAGGAACTCCACCATCCATGATAATGGCAACTCAAGGGACAATATAAAATCCGAAGGCCAACTAGCAATCAAAGAGAACACCAAAAATAAGCAAACGACCAATATGCACACAAACATGATAAAGTGGATGAAAGGGGCCTCCCTCTCTAAAGTAGGTATGCCTCACCCAAGAGGGGCTTGAGACTCCTCTACTAAATATTGAAGGTAACAAAATCAATTATAAGGGCCCTCGTGGGCTTAACAACCAGTCAGTCAAATCCCCCTAGAGAGGTAATCCTCCATAAAGGCTGTGTGTTGTCCGATCCTTATCTGACCCAGGGTACCTGCAGAATAACCCTTGCAAGTAAACTATGTTGTACCTAAGTCAAGCAACTAAGAAACCACAGTATAAATGATGCACATGTGAACAATTTTAAGTCAGTTCCACCATATGGGTAGGGTAACAAAGCCCGAAACCTTGAAATCATCGCCTCTCACAGAGGTAAGGGTACTAGAAAGATCCCCATATACGAATAGATCCCCATAAATATATCTAATGCTAAGAAGGTATCTGGGGGATATCCCTTCAACCAACCTCACACGACCTCATTCTTAACTCCAGTGTAAGCAGAGCCTCATGATATTACCGATTATAAAATGGATTTCTCCACTCCCTTAGTCAGACACATATGTTGATTAAATAGCCTTGGAGAAGTTTACTCACAAAATCCTATTCCAAGGCTCTAAATCCTAAGCTAGTTTGTGCACTCTAGAAAAATAAAATCGTTACTAATCAATTTAAAATTATAGAGTTACTTTTAGTGGCATTTCTTACTAAAAAATGTGCGGTCATGAAACTAGTGATGTTATGACTCAACAAGTAAAATAAATGAATATGAAAACAATTCAAAGTCCTAACTTTAATTTCCAAATAAATGATATGCTTTTCAAAATGAAATTCTCAATTCATTTCTACAATTCTAAATAAAATGCAATCTTTCTTTACATGTACTAAGATAAATGACAAAGACCCAAGAGATCAAAATGCCAACAATGTAAAATGCCTAATATTTTTGTATTTTCAATATAAGAGAATGAAAATGCAAGGTCTGAACAACAAATGGATATAAAAAACTCTATTGCGTGTAAGCAGAGACAAACCAAGTAGGATATCAAGGAGCAATAACACCCAGCCCAAGATGCAAGGACAATCAAATGAAAAGGATGATGAGAAAGGCACCGCCCAAAAATTCAACCAAATAAAGGATTCCTGTCATTCCACAGACACTTAACAGTCATAACAAAGACCCAAGAAGACTCAACAATCATCAAAACCTACCCAACAACCATAAAACCCAGCAACCAAGAAACAAAGTGTGATGCATGCAACTGTTCAAGGTAAAATCATGTATATATGCAACTTGAAGAAGGACAACACACATATGTATGCGAATGTCAGGAAAAAACTTGTGTATATGTGTCAATGCACAACCAGGCTAAGTAGAAGGCTAAGAAACTTAGACTTAGAGTGAATAGAGGCTGCCAACAATCATACAACAAGAAACTTAATATAAACGAGTGAAATCTAAGGAGAAAAACACTCCAAACCCCGAAAAATAAGATTCTATCCCTAGTACGGTCACCAATTTTGTTACGAGGAAAATCTCTCTATGGCTAGGGGTAAACCAAAACAGACAGAAATGACTGCAGAAATAAACTCTAATCTCAAGTATGCTATATAAACAAATATTCTAGCAAGACAAGATAAAAGGCCTACCTCGTCCAGACGTTCGATGAAGTCCACCGTTGAGCACTTGACCCAAAGCAATACACCTACAACTAGTCCTCAACAACCAAGAAATGCAAGCATATGGTGATAATATATAATGTTATCACATTCAATAGCATAATCCATCAACATTCATAACAAATACTCCCATGGAATAACAATTCAAATATCTGCAAGATATTAATTGGACGAGAAAAGAGTATTTATATTAAAATGTAATCAACAGAAGTGAATGAATTACAAACTTCCGTGTCGGCACGGTTAAGAACTGAGAAATTAAGTTCCTTCTAGCTGGGCCTCCACCACTTCAATCCTCCACCAAAGGCAAGCTCATATAAGAGAGACAATGAGGTTCTCAATCATGTAGGGAAGAGCTTTGGGGCTGAACAATGTGTTCATACTTAAAAGGACAAAGGGATGTAGACTCAATATGAAGTGAATAATTTCCCCAGAGTAACTTTGCTCTTAAAGTTGAAATCTTCTCCTCCTTTCCATAGCTTGGATTTGGTCCATTTGTATCCTTCAAGTGGAACTAAAGGGTTGAGTCAGAACGTTTCCAGTGTATGGAAGGCCAAGGATCATATATCTCGTGATGTGACATGGAAACCCAACACCATTTTTTAATTTTGGGCACAAATCCCGATGTACACGGGATGTAGTGGTGAAACCCATGTATACACATGCTGTAGTGGTGAAACCCGCGTATACACATGATGTAATATAGCTAGGGTGTGTATATGTGGAAAAATCATGTTTTTTGCTTTGGATTTGCAAAAAGGGACTTCAAGTTTGCATAGGGAAATGGAAAAAGGCCCTATGTGCAAGTTTGCATAGGGTGAGGCAAATCTTGCTATAACACACCTAATGCAACTTTCATCATTGTTGCCTCCACCAACTCTACATTCTCCATTGATGTACATTCAACTCTACAAGGAATACAAGGCATCTTCTTCCTACTACATATTCTTTCTTCAAATCATTGTTGTTATCTTCATGTTCATTGCTGCATATATATATATATATATATATATATATATATACACATTAATACAACGGTACTCTTATACAACAATACAACTATACAACGATAATTTCCATCTCATTTTTACTACAACTCACCTTCTGGTACTGCTACCATATATGTCTGTCTTTCTTCATCACCACAAGCATTGGTTAGGTGCTCCTCAACCATCCCTCATTTGCACAAATTGATCTGAGTCACATCCCATCCGATACATTCCACTGCCCTTTTTTGTGTAGTGTACAAAGTTCCTTTAATGTAGCCAACAATTCATGCTTGAAGCCGCACAACGTGGAGTCACATGTTCACATGTTACACCTCCCTTGACTCAATCAACAACCACATGTAGATTGCCTTAGTTGAAAATTCTGTCAGCATATTCACTTTGTTCACAAATTAAAATGATCAGAGACATAACTTCAATATCTTTCCTCTTCACGCAACATCTTTACACTTGATTCTCAACACATTCTCATTCAACAACCTTCAATCCTTCTAACATTCTTCTACAACATGTCTTGTTCCTCCAACATATTTGTATCTTCTCTCTTTTTTTGTCAACAACATATTCATCAACTTCCTCTTTCTTCAAGACTATAAGTTCATCCATCTTCAACTCAACAACTTCACTCATGCTTCCTCCCAGACCACTTATCTTAATGGAATCGTCTTCTATTCAGGATTTCTCTTCAAACATCTTCATCATCTGCAACCTCTGTGATTTACAATTGCTGTAATCTCTACACATTCCTTTTCTTACACATCATCTTTCTATTGCATCTTCTTCAACTAATATTCATATCTCCTACTCAACCAAGTACATTCACTTTCACCTGCAACCACAAATTTCATTCTTCTTGCAAACAAGAAAATAACATATTAAGGGAAAACAAAGAATTCCATCCTTTCTCCCTCCTTTCCTTTGTTGCATTTGGCACACACCACATGTTCCTCTATCTTCAACTACTATAATTTTCTGCATCTCTATTCATTTTGATTTATTTTGGATTCAGTTCCACTTTGAATCTCTAGCCACCATTTAGCAATAATGCATTTCCACTATCACACTACTACCAACATGTTCCTTGGAACATATGAGCCTAGTCTCCAATCCATGAAACCTTATGATTTCATTTTCTCTTCCAGCCTAATCCCACAGTTAAGGATTCCAGTCACCCATGACATGGAATCATATCTTCCTCTTCCATATCACACTTTCAACAAGTGTCCATCGTGTAGTCAACATCCATGCATCAACTTCGAACCACACACTCCAACCTAATTTCAAGTGACTATGCTTTCATTTCAAGATAACAATCATCGATAACCACCACCAAAACTTCCATCTCATTTGATCATGAATTTATCTCATTACCTACACTACCTCTATCTCTAGAAATTTTTTATCTCGAAGACTATCTTCTTTCTAAGAAACAACCTTTTGGATTTTCTTTACTTCCTTCAACCTTTTGTTCTTGGCTATATTCTTCTTCTTCCAGCACCAATCTTTTCCCTTTAACAACTTCACTCATTTTCTCTAATATTTGGTCCTTTATCTTGTGCATCTTCTTTAACTTATCCTCTACAATTTCGATTTTGAATCTGCTACAGATCCATCATCTCCAATTCTTCTATTATGTAATTCTTTCAATGCTCGATTCCTTGCACCTCCTCAACCCACTCCTCTTCATGGAAACACCATTGGGAGTTGTCTCATAGCCCAAAAACCAGACTACCATTCATATGACTTTCTTCAAGCACTGCTTCCCATCACTTGTATTCTGGAAAACATGAGATGAAACAACATTCTCTCATGTTTCCCTGTTTCCACAGTTACACATGAACTAATATCTCAAAACCCAACTCTCAATAGAGAATTAGTTGTGATAATTTTGCAAATTCTCAACCAGATCTAAAAATCATTATGATACTCTTGCAAATTATTTAATCCCATAGTTGTAGATAACCTCGATACCCTTGCAAATTCTTTAATCCCATAGATGTAACTAACCTTGATATCCTTGCAAATACTTTTCATCCTAGAGTTGTAGTTGCTCTGATACCACTTGATTTAAGAGGATCCACTCTCCGACATGTCAGAGTAAATTCACAACATAATTCCATCTTTCTACATAGAGCTGGAAATGTAGACTCTTTAAACCTCTACTACATAAAAAAACTACACAATATTCACATCCTTCAGTGCTACAACTGTTGCACATCTTCCGCAAATTTTTCTTCCATAGCACAAGAAATTGGAAGCTATAGAACACAAGATCACTTAGTCATGGTTTAATGCACTAATAGACTTCTTTGTATAATTCTATACTTAGGAATAATGACATCACTACTTAATATTTTTTAATATATATATATATATATATA
>ML789974.1:690605-709920 GCA_009831015.1 Picea engelmannii | reverse complement strand
AAATACCTAGTTTGCACATGCTCATAAGCATATCCACTACATGTGTGATCAAATCACAACTAATAGCCAAACTGTCCCTTTCACATGTTATCTCAACTAGGTCTCCACTGGATTTGACATGCATGTAGTTAATCGTGTCGAATCTTCAGTTGCATGTGAGTTCACTGATTAACTGAACTCTCACTAGTGCATGTTTAGCTACAACTAGTACAACTGATCTTAACTCACTTAACGACACTTATAATTCTGTTACAAATCCAACTCACTCAGTTATGAATGAACTAATAGATTAATATTTATTGTCTAATTTAATTAAGGGAAAAGTAAATTAGACACATGTTTCTTGTTGACTTTTCAACAGTGCGTCAACACTAAGAGGTATTCCTAGGTCTTGCGAACCATTTGTGCAGGGGATCTATGCACAAGAGACGTTACTAGGGTTTGACAGACCATGGACTGATTATATCCAGGAGGAGACTTAGTTAGAGTCCAAGGATGACTTGGATGATGGACTTGGGCAGAAGTTCATTGGATGGTCATGACTTGGGTAAGAATGACACTTGCCTTGAGAGGAGTGCATGGTTCTTATATAGTGGGAACTCCTGACACATGACAAGGGCACACGATTTGTTTGAGAACTTCACAAAGTCTGAATCATGTATGTATGAGGAGTTTGGTATGGGGATTAGGCATGTAGTACATGGATTTGGAGCAGTGGTATTCCAGATGGAGTCATGGGATGTGTTGCAAGTTCAAAATGTGTTATAGGTGCTAGGAGTGTGTTCTCAGCCTCATCGATTGAGGAGTAGGGATATGCAATGTTGTTTCGACATGGACATGTGTTGTTTTTTTCCAAACGACCTAGCTTCAGATCAACAATGGTTCTTGGAGTTAGGGAGGACACCCTATATAGGTTGAGGGGATAAACTATGAGATTTGTGGCCAGAGTAACAGAGACAAAAATGTGATGAAGCATGTAGCTCCACCAATGGTACAGGCTTAGAGGGAGCTAGAGTTCAGAGGGATTCAACCTTTAGGATTGAGTACAAAGAAGCAACCTCCAAGGACTATGCAGAGGAAAATGGATAGGGAGCAGGTAGCTCCGGAGGTTGTGTGGATTCATAGGGAGTTTGAATTCAGAGAGAGTTAGTGGATTTAGAGGGATTTTGACTTCAGAGGGAGTCAACAAGCTTAGAGTGAGAGTCATGTGTTCAGAGGGATCCAACAAGCTTAGAGTGAGACTCATCTGTTCAGAGGGAGTCTACCTTCAGGTCCATATGGGAGAGAGGAATATTCCAATAATTTTAGGATGGTGTCATGGGTTGAGATGGCCAGGAAGGATGCTCAGAAGTGGGAGGATTCTAGGAGAAGAGTGCCTTCCAGGGAGGGATCATGCCACATGACAAGACTTGCCTCAGTTATAGAGGGAGAAACCAATCAGGAGGATTATAGTGCATCTGTGGTAGTGGATCTAGTGTGGGAGATAAAGATACTTCCAGGTGATTGTGGAGTGTGGTGAGAATACCTCCCTCGCTAAGGGGAAGTGTTGATTTTTGTAGCTTTGGGAATGTATTCCATGGACCTAGAGCATTGGGCATGTGGGAATCATTATGTGCACCACATCACACTTTTGTTTGGGTGAAAAACCCCTTGGAATTAAGTTGGGGCTTCATGGGTTTTGTGATGGGTCTGTGGGTTTGTGTTGGGGCTTCACACCCACAAGAAAGTCTAATTTGATGTTGACTTGTGGAGGGGATTCTATGATGACCCCTAAGGATTGTATATAAAGGAGAGAGGTCATTGTGACATTATTTTGTAGAGTGGGTGGAAACATGATGGAGTTGGCACAAGTGAGTTTGCACTTGTGCCAAGAAGCATGGTAATTTCAACACATAATTTATGATACTGTGGAAAATCTGGCCTAGGATTGAGGACTCTCTATTTTTTGTTATTGGCAAGGAAAATCACATTGCACATGTGGGAGAGAGGCAACCAAATGAAGCAAATCGTAAAGAAGTGTACGCAGGTTGCAGTGAGCATAGTCACATATGTATGCGGGTTGCAGTGGGCATAGTCGTGTATGTATGCAGGTTGCATTGGGAACATTCATGTATGTACGCGGGTTGCATGAAGGTGAATCATGTATGCATAAAGGTTGCAGTGGGAACAATAACGTATGTACATGTTGGCCCTTGACCAAGTTTTAAGGATTCTTGGTCATGTTTGACCTAGTTTTGGGACTTCAATAGGCTGTCGAAGGTGAAGCGCAAGACGAAGCATAGATCGCGAGATCTCGGCCCTTGTTTAGGGATTTTTGGGTTTTTGGGCTATGTAACGGGTATTGGAATGTTGACCCATGTGTTTACCCATGTTTAGTCCCTTTTTGTAATGTATAAATAAGTAGCTAGGTGATGTAAGAAGTAGACCTAGTAGACCGATGGCTGAGTGCTAGTACTGGCTATGTGCAAGAAGATGTGATTAAGACTTATAGAGCTAAGTGCACGTCATCTGTAGTGATTTTTGCGCAGACTGTGTAAGGCTCTATGCCTAGATATACTTGGGGAAGGAGGATCTGGCGAAGTGCGCACAAATCTCCTGTCTTATGGGGAGTAGTGTTCTGATGCTTTGTGCCTGTAAAATTATTGACATAAGATAATAAAGAGAAGAAGATTTGGTGGACGTAGCCCCAGGGTGGGGGTGAACCATGTATATCCTGTGTTGTGAATGCTTTGTTCTTTATGGTTGCTCTCTTGTTTATATGATCGAATGCTTAGTGCGATGTTAGATGATAGATTAATCTAATATGGTAGCTTAGTGCTGAATAATGTGAATGAATGCTTGATATGTTCTCTATGTGTGTGCTTCATGCTTAAATCTATTGAATCTGTGTGAATACTGCGTTGATCTGTTTTTAGGGTTTAGCTGCTCTGTGAACTAAAGATGAATACTAATGAACTGTAATAACTAAGTGCTCTGTTAAGGTGTTATAATCAGAGATCTCTGTCCCAGCTAATGTTGCAGACACTGGAGTCCTGCAACCACCCCTACCTCTACCTCGAGTGATACTTCATATGCTTCGTAGGTGTTTCCTAAAGGGCCAGTAGTTAGGGTTTTTTTAGTGCATTGTCGTAGCGTTGAACCCTGG
The DNA here is from genome assembly GCA_009831015.1 of Picea engelmannii. Taxonomy (NCBI): domain Eukaryota; kingdom Viridiplantae; phylum Streptophyta; class Pinopsida; order Pinales; family Pinaceae; genus Picea; species Picea engelmannii. Next base: position 706,775 of record ML789974.1, on the reverse strand, counting down.
GTCTGCCCCTATGCGAACAAATGGTTCCGTTGCCGGGACCTGAAACTATGATTGATGGGAATTGAGGAAGAAGAAGCTCTATGCGAAGATCTGACCTGAAACTATGAAAGCTCCATGCATAGATCTTCTTCCCTGGTGTGCAGTACTCTACTTGGATTGTGAAGCTCTGTGCTAAGAAGAGAATTCTGATTTGAAGAAAAGAGGTAAGATCTGAACAATTTTGTGCCCTGATAGAGGTAAGAATAGTGAAAAGTTTTAGATCTGGAAGCTTTGTGCTCTGCCGAAAGTAAGATAAGTGGAAATTTTTGTTTCAAGAATATGGATCTAGGTATGCTTGATAAGTTTTGTCCTAGCTTGAAAACTAGGGCACAACTAGATGAAATAAGATTTGATATGAATAGATCTACTAAGAATAGTGAAAGATATGTTATTCCTATGCATAGAAAGAATGTTCAGATTAATAAATGGATGCAGGATCCTAGAAAGACTTTTTTGCAGGTTAGCTACTATTATCCTAGTGTGCAGTATAGGAAAGGCTGGTGATCATTTAAAATAAAACGAGGATTAACCCTTTGTTACAATTGTAGAAGACCGAGACATCTGGCTAGGGAATGTCTTGGTAGAAGATCTAGTTGTCTTTGTTGTAAAGCTATGGATCATGAAGTTTTGGATTTCCCTATAATGATTGCTAAGCTTGAAAGAATGAATATGGAACAAGTAGACCCTAAGAAAGGTCACAAAACTGAGACCATGGAAGAACCCCAGAAGGAATCAAAGACTGTACTATTACAGATGAAAGAAACCCTAAATGACTACCAAGATACTAATCTATCAGAGATCTTAAAAGAGACAGAGCAAATAGAAGTAAGAATAGGAGACTTCGACATTGACTATACTCTAGATGAAGAAACACATGTGAATATCATGACAGATAGAACTTGGGAATTTCTAGGAAAGCCTGCTATGATTCCTTCATTGGGAGGAATATGATTATTTAGAGGAAAGATGATAACCCTATGTGGAAGACTTACCCAGATATCTATGAGTGCTCATGGAACTTCGACAGAAGAATATTTTGAAGTTTTTAAATTTATTGAGAACAATGCCCCATTTTCTATATTACTAGGAAAACCTTGGATTGAAAGGGATCAAGCCAAAAGGAAAGAAGAAGAGGTATTAGAGTATAAAAAGAAAGAATTAAAAGATTTCATGACTAGGAGGATTGCACACTTGATTGAAGAACATGAGAACAGATCGAAGCTATTTAGGACCCTGGATGTTGAAGTTTAAAGAACACAAGAAGAATCACAGATTACTAAAGCACCTACCCCTGATAGAGAACAAGTATTGCCCTTGAATCCTAGGAAAGAATATCAACATTGCAAAGTTACTATGCCAAAAGGAGATAAGAATCAGAATGGAAAGAGGAATACCGAGACGAAGCTCACTGGAAATAAGGCTATAAAACTAAGTAAGAAGAGATCAAAGATTGAAAAGTTACAGAAGGTTCCAGAGGGAACTTCACAGAGGGAACTTCGTAGAAGGAAAATTTACAAAATTGGAACTTCGTCGGGATATCAGAACAACGTCACATGGCACTTCACCATGGCAAAGCAATATAGCCATTGGGAACAGTATAATCGTTAGACCAATACCCTGAATGGGTATAACGATATTTATGGTAAAAAATCCCGCCATTAGACCATCGAGACCGCGCCGTAACAAACATAAATGAATTAATGAAGGTATCTTGTCCGTTGGAAAGATCCGTTACATTGTTTTCTACTTATTCTGTCAACTATTGCACCGAGAACACTTTTGCGAATTATATCAGAGAGAACTCATTGCTACCATGCTATGATTAGTAAGATCGACACCAGTTCTATTGTTTTGCGCACTCATTCATCCATCCGATCTAAGCGTGTATGTCGGACGATCTCAATGCCACGGATAAACTCGTCGAATAAGTTCTCATCGATCTCATGGCTGAGAAAGTAATGCCTGCAAGTATTCAAGCATTCGATCCGATGCTGATCCATAGGATCACCGGATTAAGTATGCAAGGACCTGACCCGTACGACTTCTATCCAGGGAAAGCCATAGATCATGTGTTAGCACAGAAGATCAAGGATACATACGACGATGTTGAGAAGGGAATGCGAGGATACAAGGTAGCTTCCATCCAGAACGACGCAGTGTTCCTAGCATGCCAATTAATCGCAGGAAAGCTAGTAAGGAAGAACATATCCATGCAGGTCACGGGCTTAGTCGTTGACCTCTTAGGGAAATGCGTGGAAGGCATACAGATGAACTAGTCGAAGTACCTAGTTAATCAGTTGGAATTAGACTGTTGCGAAGCACAGGATCAGGGCTACAAGTTCCACTTTAGTTGGCTCCTGATACTCATCGCATTTGTTTCTTAGAAGATGACGGAAGGTGCGACCTTCCTGAACATTGAGCCGTTCGAGCCGCTTGCTGCGAAGTTTTCCACACTTTGGTACTCAAGAGACATGGGAAAATAGTGGCAGTTGAATGCAGTTTTTCATATGTACTATCTCTAGTAGAAGAGGGATATTGAAGATCAACCTTTCATAACGCCAAACACCCTACAACAGTTTCGACCCCTCATGAAGTTTCGCTGAGATTGACACTTCATCTATATCACTATGCGAGCCGACAAACATAAGGAGGATATTCAATCATACTACAAGCTCACAGAAGAGGACCTTGAGGAGATAACTAAGGACTGGTCAAATGAATTCCTTATCCCCGCTGACCCTACAGAGATGTCTGATCATGAACTTGACAACCTGGAGGCCGCTCACAAAGAACATGACACACCTGGAGCTAGTAGAAGGAAGAAGACCAGAGACGTCCAAGACTTAAGCAATGCCTTAGAAAAGACTGCTTTAGTATCAACTGGCTAAGGGGGTGATGAAGAAGTAGAAGAGATAAATGGAAAAGAATATGAGCAGAAGCAAGGCAAAGTAACACCACCTAGAGATGAGGTTGATCCCTTGATGAAGAGGAAGGTTTCTCCCTCGAAACTCTCTTCCCGAAAGAAATCTAGAGCCACCTTGACCAAGATGCAGACTGTTCTCACTATTGATGACTTTGACTTCATCATCGCAACTATAAATGATGCTTCGCAGGAAATTTTGCAGAAACAGGAAGCCAAGCAGGAGGAGATGTATGACATAATCGAGATCAAACTCCGAGGGGTACAACAGGCCCTTCAATCTAGTAATGAAGTGTCCACTGCGCCCCTACCATAGGGAGAACCATAGTTGGGAGATGAGCCAACCCAACTTCGTTAACTAGCTGATGTGACCGAGCTTTCTTTCGTTGCCCACAGGAAGAAGCAAATAAATCCACCCAGGCCCTGAAGAAAGTGCAATAAGTACTCATATAACAATGCTGACTTGCAGAGTAGGAGAAGGTTTCCCTCCAAACAAAGTTTGAAGAGGAGAAAGCACAGATTCAACGAGAAAAAGAACAGTTTCTCGTAGAGCAACTTGAAGTGAAAGAATCATTCAACAGAGAACTCCGCTCTTTGATAGGCTTAGAGACAAAGGTAGAATACTACGTTGAGCATCAAGTAGAACAACTCGTGGAAGCTCTCCATGTAGTTCCTGACACCCCGCAGGATGTGAGAGATCAAAGAGATGCGACTGCTCGAAGTGCAGTTGAGAGAATAAAGGCCCTTACCATGGAATGTAAGAAACTAACTGAACGCAGTGCCTAGATGTATGAGAGACTCATTGAGAATCAAGAACTGAAGGCACTGGAGTCACAACTCCAGGAGGAGAATAAGAAAGAAAAAACACTACAGGTGCGGTTGAAGCCCTTGTCAGCTGTTGAAAGGATGAAACGATCCCAAGAGCAGTGCACCACTCAACAACAAGTCCACACCATTCATAGAAAATTCATGGAAGTGACTCAGAGGCTCCAACCTATACAGGATGAGGCTTGCCAACTATTCACAAAGATCGAAGGCCGAGGAGTAGAGCTAGAGCAAGTCGTCACTGCAACTGAACAACGCTTAGAGGGACCTGTCAACGAAGATGTTATCCAAGAGTTCGTTGAGCAGGAGGCCATGGCACAACAACAAGTCGAAGTAGCTCGAGCCAATATTGAGGCTTTTGAGGCAGAATTTCCCAGAGAAGAGTGACTCAGGATGAGTCACAGGTGAGTGTTGGGGGCTTGTTGGCCCTTGACCAAGTTTTGAGGATTCTTGGTCACGTTTGACCTATTTTTTGGACTTCGACAGGCTGTCGAAGGAAGAACGCAAGATGAAGCAAAGATCACAGGATCTCGACCCCTCTTTAGGGATTTTTGGGTTTTTGGTCTATGTAACGGGTATGGGAATGTCGGCCCATGGGTTTACCCATGTTTAGGCCCTTTTTGTAATGTATAAATAAGTAGCTAGGTGATGTAAGAAGTAGACCTAGTAGACCGATGGCTGAGTGCTAGTACTGGCTATGTGCAAGAAGATCTGATTAAGTCTTGTAGAGCTAAGTGCAAGTCATCTGTAGTGATTTGTGTGCAGACTGTGTAAGGCTCTATGCCTAGATCTACTTGGGGAAGGATGATTTGGCGAAGTGCGCACAGATCTCCTGTCCTATGCAGAGTAGTGTTCTGATGCTTTGTTCCTATAAGATGCTTGACAGAAGATAATACAGAGAAGAAGAGTTGGTGGACATAGCCCAGGGTGGGGGTGAACCACGTATATCATGTGTTGTGAATGCTTTGTGCTTTATGGTTTCTCTCTTGTTTATATGATCAAATGATTAGTGCGATGTTAGATGATAGATGAGTCTAATATGGTAGCTTAGTGCTGAATAATGTGAATGAATGCTAGATCTGATCTCTATGTGTGTGCTTTGTGTTTAAATCTATTGAACCTGTGTGAATACTGCGTTGATATGTTGTTAGGGTTTAGCTGCGCTGTGAACTAAAGATGAATACTAATGAATTGTAATAATTAAGTGCTCTATTAAGGTGTTATAATCACAGATATGTGTCCCAGCTAAGGTTACAAACACTAGAGTTCTGCAACCACCCCTGCCTCTACCTCGGGTGAGACTTCATCTGCTTCACAGGTGTTTCCAAAAGGGCTAATAGTTAGGATTTTGTTGGTGCACTGTCGTAGCGTTGAACACTGGGTCTGCCCCTGTGCCAACAATACACAAGTTGTAGTGAGGTGAATCATGTACATCTATACACAGTTTCTGGGTAGGAGTAGGTCTATAAAGGGTGACATCAACAACAATACAAGAGACATCAACGAGCCATATAGGTGGTCTGCAACATATTTGTGGGCAAAGGAAATTTCTAGGGATTTTTTGGTTTTGAGAGGACAAGGTTTTCCTCAGATTTTGGTGTAATTGTGACAGCTGGGAGTGATGGTTTTCCCCCATAATTTTTGAATTTGAAAAGAGTTACATAATAGAAATTTGTGTCTCACGTGTGTTGATGATTCATCCATGATCTTGTTATTTCCATTGCATATATTTTCAGTCAATTATTTTCAATGTAAAATTGTTCAATGATAACAACTAGGGTTTACTGTTAGTTCACTAGGAAGCAATTTTCAGATATGAAAATTAATCACATAGAGTTGCATGTGAAAATTGACATATCATTGTGAGCTTTCTCCATGTGAGAGTTGTTGATATGTGAAGCAGAGTTGTTGAAGAATTCAACATGAATGATGGATACTACATGGAAATAATGTGTTGTTGTGAGCATTTCCAACTCACTTATATGTAGAGGCATTGTTGAAAGCACTCAAACATACAATTTGGTGATGAAGGGGCCAATAGAAGCGTCCAAAAAATAACCAAGGAGCCAAGTCCGATCCCAAATGCATGTGGTGTGAAAAATTATCCTTAACTTCAACCAATTGACTGAGGCAACTCAATGGTGTGTCCTATTCTTTTATTTAACAAATGTTGGTGGAGAGAATGACCTAGAGAAACAAGATCAGGTGATCTTAGGAAATTGATGGGGTTCAAGTTGAGGAGTTCAATTGGAAGCCTACATTGGAAAATGCTAAGGAGATTTAGCTAGGGCACTTTCAATGTGAAGATCAAGTCCCTAGAGGGTGAAACCAGTGCCTCATACACCAATTTGAGGAAAGCTAAAGGAAATAGGCAGAGATGCAAGCATAAGATGAACATATTAGGAATTCACATTGTACATCAACACTCGGGGATGAATATTATAGTGAACTGAAGCGACTTGAGCCACTTGTCTTGAAACATTTCCCTATGGTTGGATTAAGCATATGAAAGCAACAAAGTTATTGGATTCTGGAGCAGTTAGTGTTGGTATATTTTTTTGGCACACACCATTGGATATCATCCTAGGAAAATGTAGAATGTTTTCTTACCACTCTTTCAATGTGGATACACGATCAACAAAGTATTTTAGCAGAAAGGAAGAAGGATCTGGGGATTGGTGGTTTGTCATCACATTAGTCCATGCTATATTCCATTTTCTTTGAGATGAGAGAGACACAAATTTTGTGCACTCAACATTTCTCTATGACATGTTGCTTCATGATACACCCTTGGGAATTGTCACTCAATATCATGAATCTTGTGAGATGCAATGGTGCTTCCCTTTATTATGGATTAAAATTTTGGCTTATTGGGATCCCATACTACAAAATAAATCAAATGGAGAGGTACCAAGCATCACTTGGAGGAAAAATATGATGGTAATAATTGGTACGACATGTGAACAAATTGATAAATGCAACCTAGTTCTTCCCTGCTCTCTATTGCGATGCATGGAGAAATTCTTATATTTGAGTAGAAAAGGATATTTTGATATTGTTGGTAGGAAAATCATCGAAGCTATAAATTTTATAGCTTCAGAACCCAAAAGTATTAAAGGTGACTTTGTTGTCGAGGTTGGAAGGACCGTTATACATTGCAGTTATGCATTGAGAGTGCAAAGAAGGAAATAACACTTTGTTTTTTCAATGGTGTTGTGAACTAGAAAAACAACTTGCATTCTTGGATTTATGAATAAATTATGATCCAAAATCCTACTTAACTTGTGGTTGAATTTTATTTTATATTTAATGTTGTTTGAAATCACCTAAGATTATTGTAGATCAAATGGGTAGGTTCCTTTGTGGATTTTTTTTAAGAATACAAGTCTCCATAATGGAGTGGCGCTATGGTAAAATGGTAGAGTTATTGCGTGAGGTAAAGAGATGAAAGTGAAATAAAATGGCGGTAATACTTAGCTGTTGTAACTTACCAAGCTTGTATCTGACATTGGTCTTCCCTCTCACCAAAGAATTCAGACAAGTAAGTTCATATTACATTAAGCTAATAGTTTGATTGTCACTCAACACTTGTTTAGATTCATATTAAACCTAAACATAATAGAAAGGAAAAACATCAAGGATGACAAGAAACAAACCACAAAGGATTTTTCAAGAGCTTCAATATTTGGTAGCTTGATGACCAGAGGCTCAAAATGAATCTATTGAAGCCCTAAAAGAAGCCCTAAAAAGACCATAAGAATACCTAAAACTATTGAATCTTGAAAAGTGAAGAGAGAGGATTAGATAAAATCTAAGAGAGAAGGTCCAAGGTGAATAAGCACCATAAATACCAAAAGACTAGGTTCAGAGAAAGATACAACCTAGGTGAGGTCTCTAGAAAGGTGAGAAATAATTGCTAAGGAATAAGAGGAACATTGAGGCCCAGAGTTAAAGAGAGAGTATAAGATGATCACATTGAGGCTCAAAGGAAGGTATAAAAGATTGATAAAGAACATGGATAGAAAAATGAAGGGCCTAGTAGACAGAAAATTCCACAAAAAGGTGAAAGAATATGGACTCCTAGACATGAACAAAAGAAGCAAAAGGCAAGGGCATATTGGAGAGAAAAGAGGAAAGGATGGTGAAAGATGAAGTAGCGAAGAAAATGGCACATGAAAATGGAAAAAAGAATGAAGCAATGGAAGAAAAGCGTCGAAAAAGGAACAGATTTTGACACAACAAAAGCAAGAAGGAAGACACAAAGCATAAGCAATAAAAATGATTCAAAGCAAGGTAAGAATAAATAGTACCGTGCGTTGATGCAGATGTAGTAAATCTATGAAGAGTAACATCCCTAAGAAGGTTACTATTCCTCCTTGATATTGTCTTTGATGGAAAGAAAATGGTCTTAGTCATATGTTTGTACAAGGGCTAGATTAGCCTGAAATGAAATTGTATGTACTTGATGAGGTAAGAATACCTGATAATTTGAATGTTGTAAGGCTTGTGGCTAGTCGAAACCACTAATGTAATGAACGGTTTGTGAAACCACTTATCATGAGAGAGAACTTGTTGAAGGAAATGAATAATTGCTGAGTCAGGAGGAGAAGCTTGACCATGGGCAAAACCATATATTTGAGGCAGTTCACAATTGCTAGAAATGATGATCTGAGACGACCAGGGAGATTACAAGTCATGAAAAAGGGACTTGTGTGGAAAAACAAACTGTAAAATAGAATTTTGTGAGATGATAGCTAGATCAAGATCAAGAGTGGGTCAAGTCATGAAAAAGAGACTTGTGTGGTTTAAGAAAAACAAACAGTGAGATGAAAGTTTGTAAGATGGTAGCTAGAGCCAAAGGAAGGGTGGGTCAGAGGAACCAAGATACTAGCATTGATGAACTCATGAACATGAGCCCATGAAGAATTCTTGTGTTCCTTAGTAGTTTTATGTAGGTGCATTGATCGTCAAAGGTTCATAAGCGTGTGAGGGAATGAAAATGTTAAAGAATAGTTGATAAACCATGTACGAGAAAAGGTTTTCCTAGAGAATTGACGAATATAACAGATAACGACCTATGTATTCCGATGGATGGTAACTTTTTTTATATGAACTTAAACAATGGTTATGTTTGAAGGTACATGAAGATGAATGAAGATGAAGACAAAATACCAAAAGACTAAAGATGAAGATGAGACCAGTTCAAAGGACTAAGTGAAGAAGAGAAATAAATGGATCACAAGTGTTTGTTAAGGGAAAGTATGAAGGGATAATGCCTACATGTGATAATGAATAATGTATAAATAATATGATGGGATTGTAATGATGTATACTAATTATTGAAGTCTATGTGAGAGTGAGAGATGAGGAGAAATGCGAGAAGTTAGGGATGTAGATCTATTGAGAGATTCTTGGAGATATTATGGAGAGAGTTATGGAGATACTTATGCATTTGGTTTGAACATAATATCTAATTTTGACACAGTTGTTATGGTCACCTATATTTATATAAAGGGACCATTTGTACAATAGAAACACACACAAGAACAATTATTTTTAATATAAAATTCCCTTTTGAGGGTTTCTTGAGAATATAATTTCTAGTGTCCCTTACTTTGTATATGTGTTTTTATTTTCCATTGCACCATCAAACTTGATAATTTCCTTTTCTATGTGAAATATAATAAAATGTATTAATTATACAACCAATAAAGGATTAAAAAACAAATTTCACACAACTAGGGCCAACTTACAATTATGAATGAAATTCTATCCCTAAATAATAGTTCAAAATATCAAAGACTTCACTTTATTAAATAAGGTTTATTCTATATCTAACTCAGATTGATCTACTCATCAAGATCAAAATGTATGCCCAATCCTTCACAATCATTGAAATGACTATTAGAGTAAATTTGGGGTCTAAAATGCCCCCCCACAAAGGAAAATATTAAAACATTAAACATGTATGCTACATCACACTAATCATATGCCTTGTCACACTAAGTTAGAGGTGTTAATGATAACTTCTAAATAAGTTAGGTTAGTATAGAGTTGTGAGATGAAAGTTAAAAATAATAATTAAAGGTTTATATTCTCATGCACACATAATAAATGATATAATATTATGTAATATTGTTACATGTGTTTCCTCCTAAGAGGTCACAAGTTCAAATCCAGAGGGGGGTAGGCTATGTATACCTTTGTAGAATTGGCACTCAAATCATTGTGCGGAGGGGGTCTCATACTCCAATTTGGTGTCTGGCTTGGTCGTGACCTTATATATATATATATATATAATCATGGAGAAAGATAGAACAGATCCAAAATATTTTTATAAGTTATAATCTCAAAATTAAGGGCAATACACCCTATCCTATCCTATCCTATCCTATCCTCCTCATAGAAGCAAGCCTTTCCTCCATTGAGAGCATTGCTATGATTAGATACCTAACGTACAAGAAAAATATAAACAACATGGATGATAAGAGGCTCCCCAAAATTGCTTCAAACTCTAGCCAAAGCCATGGGCTCAGGCGAGGATGGCATAAAGATGTAAAATCTTGGTTAAATAATTGGGGAATACAAAAAGAAGCCATCATGCAAAACATCAATAATATTACAAATAATATCACTTCTAAATTTAAGGATAATATGTGGCATGATAAAGAATTAGTGGATAGAAGGAAATTAAGATACTACAAGGAGGTAGTTGAACCCTAATTTCAAAGATCTTACCCTTCCATTTTGAGAAGTGAAAAGAAGAAAATCAACATTGCTAAAATAAGAACAAACTCTCATGAGCTACATAGTGAGAGTGGGCGTTGGAAAACTCCCAAAACATCGCGAGACGAAAGAATCTGTCATCTTTGTGACACTAAGAGGGTAGAAGATGAAAAAAAATTCCTCTTAGATTTCCCTACATATACCCATATTAGATTCCAATTTAAAAATATTTGTCATAATATAGACCTTCCTCACCTCGCAAGTTATCAAAACTATGGTGATCTTGGAACGCTTCTCTCAATACTTTTTGAACATAGAAATATGATTTTAAAGAAATCAAAGTAATCTCTTACGTTATTAAAGTCCGATAGACTAATTGGTCTTATTGAATGTTAATCATCATCATCTTCATCACACACACACACACACATAATTTCCCCGAAAGGCGCTTTATACAACCCAGTATGAGGGAGATGTGTAATTCCTTCTGTACTCAATATGGAGTTGACACGTGGCATTTGAAATTTTTATTAACAACAAAGAATATTTCAATGTTGGCCATACATAAAATATTTCAATATCCACCTTCAGTAAGAGAAAAAATCATTATTCAAATGATAGGTTCTTTGGTTCTTTTTACTCATTTTTAGGGAGACACCAAATTGGTGTATGAGACCGCCTTTGCAAAATGATTTGACTAGTAAAGTCTACAGAGGTATACATACCCTACCCCCCTTTGGATTTGAACTTAGTGAGGGAGATTTGTAATTCCTTCAATGTTTAATATGGAGCTTACATGTGGAATTTTAAATAATATTAATAACAAAAAAATATTTTAACATGGAATGTGTGCGATAAATAAAATATTTTTCATATATATATATATATATATATATATATTTAAAATAGAAAAGTTTTCTTATGGTTAAAACATTTGAATGGTGCATTCTTGAGTTGAAACCTCTCTCTCTCTCTCTCTCACACACACACACACACACACACACACACACACACACACAAAGAATGAGTGTAAATCCATCTTAACTCCGGATCTATCATGAGCCGAGAGGCATCAAATCATCCCTTGAGGTGCAAAACTTTTTTTTAAGGAAAAACACTTGATGAAATATTTGCAACTCAAGGGATTTGATGCCTCTAGTAGCATGATATATTTGGAGTTAAGATGGATCTAAGATGGTTATATATAATTTGATGTTAGTTATATATTAATTTGTTATTATAGATAATTTGATAGAGTAAATTTAGGGTCTAAAATGGACCTTTTAAGGAAAATATTAAAACAGTAAATGCATATGCTACATCACACTAAGTTAGAGGTATTATCTTGTGAGATTGAATCTAGGTTGTCCCATTAATAATAGTTGCTAAATAAATTGGGTTAGTATAGAGTTGCCATATAAAAATTAAAAGTTTATATTCTTACACAGACAATATATATATAATTTGATGTTAATATCAATGGACGTTAACCACCATCACACACATATATAATTATATATTATATTATTATAATATTACTATATTTATTGTTATATATAATATATTTGTTAGTTATATTCATTTTTATATAACATATTCATTACTTATATAATATATTATATAAGTTATTTATATTCATTGTGGTATAATATAATATATAAGTAAGTTATATTTATTGTTATATGCAATTATATTTATATATAATTTCATGTTATTTTTTTGTAAATAAAAAAGTTTGTATTACCTTGAGCTAACAAAAGCTACACATGTCCGATGATACACCAAAACTCACCACCTGTTCTGCCACATAAGTGGAAACCAGAACATGTGGATATTATTGTTCAAAGACCAAAAAGTGACACCTGTCTGAAAAAACAAGGGGACTTGCCACCTATTCTTCCACATGCATGGAAACTAGAATAGGTGGTTGACTATGTTCCCAGATAAACTAATGAACCAGAGTTTGATTTCCACAAAAAACATATAGCTAAAACTAGAGATATTAACAGTAAGGAGACTAGACATGAGGCAAACCCGGGCATCCATCCTAACGGATTTTGAAGGCGTATGGCTCACAACAAGTAGGGTAACGAATTTTCGCAGACTCGCTTGACAAGGATTCAAACATGATGTCTAGGCACTTGCTAAGGATATGTTGATTATGTAGTTGCTCAACCAAGTCCCTTCACATCTCAAAAATCAATACCAAGTGGTCTTCCATGAGCCTATAAGATCTAAGTGGGCCATGGCTTCCTAAAGTTGGGTGAACTTGCTCTTCTGTGTATGTCTCTCTATGGGTTTCTTCCTCGCTCTAGTGATCACCCCACTTTATTCCTGGGTCCTCGTCATTGGAAGAATTATTACTGTAATATTTCATCAGAGGAGGAATTTCCTCTTCAACTATACAAACTATCATGGCTGGATCAGGGGAATTCAAAGTGATACTGGTACCTGTAGATGGCCGCTGCTCCATGGTGGTGTTCTGCAAATTAGGCAGAATTTCCTCCAAATTAGGAGGAATCTCCTCCTCCACTATGAAACCTCCATAGAAATGATCTGAATTAGACATATCAAACTTAGTTTGAGCATCCTCACACCAGTTTTGACTAGAGCGGGGAGAGCGACCCGAGCTACTTCCTGGAAGGGGAGAGAGAGAGGTCGGTCCTGTGCACTTATGCCTACCTACTTGACTATAGTAGGGCAGACTGTGTCGAGACTTGCCTCTCTCACAAGGCATGGCAAGGAAAAGTGTAGGGGGGGATGACAGAGGGGAGGACAAAGGTGTGAATAATTTCTAGAAGGAGAGTTACAAAGGCTATACAAGCTCGGAGCATAACAACAAGGGGAGGATGAAAAACTAAAGACAATTGTTGGAGATAAAAGCCACAAAAAGGAGAAATCAACATAATGATGGAGAAAGTGATGGCTTGGGTAGCCATGAATGCCAGGTTAATGCAACCTTGCTTCTTCGTACGTGTACAAAAGGGAAAAAATCGAGTCGCCATTAAGAATGATGATCTATCTCGATGCAGTGAGCTCTGCCTACTATGAATGTTATGCATCTTGACTAGACAGAGGAGGAGGGTGGTGACGAGGGGATTTAACTTCCCTAGTTGCCAGTATGCCATGTGACGTGTGTGCACCAGGTGTCACCCCATCCGGGGGATATAATGTCATGTTATAATAAGTTAGAAGTGTTAATGATATTTCCTAAATTTAGTTATATAATATTATTATATTTGTTGTTATATATAATATTTTTCTTAGTTATATGATATTTAAGATAGTTATATTCATTGCTATATACTAGCATAACTCCTAAATGGGCTAATGTAAATGTCAAAGTAATTTGAGGGAAGTTTTCATATTAATGTTGTTAACTGAAACCATGAAGATGTTGCAATTAAGATGATATTACACCTCATTAAGCCCCACTTGACAATCTCCTTTACTTTGGGTGATCACATTGTATTTCTTCTCTTCGGATTATGTGATTTCTTACCTTGAAAAAAAACAAGAAAAGCTGACAACTTATTTTTTGATGGGAGGTTTTTTTTTTCAATAAAATTTTTGTAATGAGTTTAATTTTATTTAATTAATGGACATTTTGATTTTAAAATTTAAGATTTTTCTTAAAAATTTAATTTATTTTAAAATGATCTATATAATTGATATTTAGAAAAAATAAATAAATTAAAAAAAATTTACTTTACCTTAAAAAATTATATAAAAAATGTTGAGTTTAGTGCATAATTGGCACCATGAAATCATCAAGCAACCTAGAACGAAGGGTAGAACTTATGGAAGAGACTCCCTATCCAATTTAAATTAGGATGTCTTAGGTAGGTATATGTTTAATTTTTTGAGTCAATATTAATTCATTAGTAGGATAAGATTATCTTCTTTTCAACATTGAAATGGTTAGCACATTTTCCATTCATTACACTATGTGAACACAATTCAAATTCTAGTTAATGGACACATGCTTATATAATCATAAAAAATAAAATCAAGGTCATAAAGAATACAATCAAGGTGATTGAAAAGTTATCGACGAAAAGAGATGGGAAGATAATTTGACACAATAATGTTAAGAACCAAATATCCAAATAGCATAAAAAAACCTCATAATGAGTACTCAATGCCTTGAAAAAGATATAATTTCAGATAATAAGCCTCTTCGAGGGGGAAACCTCCTTATACACCATATAAATTTCCAAATTAAAAGGTCTCCTTGGTATATATAGGAGACTATGAGGTACAATTACAACTAATGGACCCAACCCGACATAAATAAAATAACATTACTAATGTAATATGCCCCAATTAAGGGGTAATGTGCCAATATTTAGGGATTACCATGCCCCTCCCCTTCAGACAAGTGTTTTCCACAACACTTGAGTAATTCTAGATGCTTCTATATAAAAATCTCATCTTCCCAAGTGGAATCTTCAGCAGGTAGTTTCCTCCATTTAATGAGATACTCTGAAATGGATCTATTCCCAAGCTGGTGAATTCTTGTGTCAGTGATAGCTTCAGGCTCCAATATGATTTTTACTTTCTCATCAAGTTTTGGCAATACAATTTGAACTGGGATCTTGTCACCTATAACCTTCTTTAAGTATGGAACATAGAAAACTGGGTGTACTCGTGAAGATGCAGGCAACTCCAATTTTTATGTCATAGTACCAATATTTTGCAACACCTTATAAGGCCATAATACTTTGGTGATAATTTATTATACTTCTTAGCTTTCTTGAGAGACATATGTTTGTATGGTTGTAGTTTTAAAAATACCCAATCCACTACTTCAAAACTCCTTTCATTACGATGCTGATTTGCTTGTTGTTTCATGCGATTTTGTGCCATGGTCAGGCTGTCCTTTAATAGTTGGAGAACTTGTTGTTGATGCTTGATGTGATCTTCCACTGCTTGAACCTTAGATTTTTTATTTTAGATAAGAAGTGATGGAAGGTGGGTGGTATCCATAGAGTGCCATAAATGGTGTCATTTTTGCTACAGTATGAAAGGAAGTGTTATACCACCATTTTGCCAAGGGTAACCATTTGAACCATTGTGTTTTTTTATCAGAGACAAAGAAATGAAGGTATCCTTCGATAAATTTGTTCACTATATTGGTTTGTCCATTAGATTGAGGATGCTAGGATGAGCTATGAGCCAATTGAGTACCCAAATAAGAAAATAATTCTGTCCAAAAATGTCAAGTGAAGATGGGATCTCTGTCACTTACAATAATCTTTGGGCTTCCATGTAGATTTTGAATTGTCTCCATGAATGATATGGCAACTGTGTTTGCTTTGAAAGGATGAGAGAGTGCACAAAATTCTACGTACTTGTTCAGTCTATCAAAAATCACCATGATGTCACTCTTTCCTTTAGACTTCGTTAACCCTGTGATGAAATCCATGGAAACCTCCCCCCAATGATGAATCAGGATGGACAATGGTTGTAAAAGACATGGGGTATTAATTGTTTCAACCTTATTTTATTGGCAAACCAAACATTTTACCACAAACCTTTGAACATCAGTTTTAAGGCCATCCCCCAAAAAAATCCTTCTTGACCCTATGGTATGTTTTCAAAAATCCCAATTGCCCTCATATCATAGAGGTTTGCAATTCCAATAGTACCTATTGTTT
>ML789974.1:636694-674711 GCA_009831015.1 Picea engelmannii | reverse complement strand
TAAAAAAAAATGATAATTAATAGTTTCTAAATAACTAATTCAAAAATATAATAACAAGTTTCACATTTATTATTTTATATATAAACACATTTATTATTTTATATATAAATAATATTGTATTTCCTTAAATATACGTGGTTGCAAAACCTAAATACCCTCATATTTCCACATCAAAATAAAATATTTATATCACTTAAAACATAAAACAAGTAACACACAAAAATTTGATTCCATTACAATGAATAAGTATATTTAAACAAAAATAATATAATAACCATTTATTATGAAAGTTGAGTGTTTCACTAACATTAAGATCTTTTTTATTCTTATTATAATATATTTAATAAAAGATAATAATCACTTACAATTCAAGAACAAAAATCACTCTCTCATGAACATTCCATTCTTATTATAATTCCATCAAGTCATTACTTATTAAGAAAATATCCCAATCACACGTATTGCTACTTCGCTATCTCACGAACATCTCCTCCATGTTGTAATACCATTCAGTGACCACATGTGAAGAAAATATTTGAGTGACGCACATCAATGTCATTTCTTATGAAAAACCAAAAGGAAATATACTCACACTAGCAAACTTCATTAAATGTTGGGTGAATGCCCATGCACATGGTGCCCTAAAAGTACTTCTATATTTTGTAATTATAAAGAAGTACCTTTATATTCTTTAATTATAAAGAAGTACCTTTATATTATGTAATTATAAAGAATAATAATCGTCATCCCCATACATATAATACAAGCCATGGAAGTGTCATTTGTGCTGCAAATCTGGCACATAAATCACAGTAAATTCATTCACATATGCGTATTTGTAAAAATAAACAAAATCCATCTTATACCTTCATAACTTATCATGACAATACATTATAAACGGTAAATGCAACCAAGAGAAATCCAAAATTCATGCTTCATATCCATTGCAGGTAGTTGTATACAACTACATAAAGCATATTGCAAAATAGTATCGACAATTTCTCAGTTCGTTGAAGACAATATACATAACACAACTTCCATCCATGGCATTCCCCATCCTCGTTTGCTTGGAGTAAAGGAATTTGATTGCTCGCTGCATAAGGAGACTCGTTCATACTATGATGTGTGAGAGCATACTTCATGGGACTCTTTCAAATCCCACCTTCCTCCCATGGCACTAAGTTGTCCACATTGGAACCAAAACAAAGAGATGGTTTGAGAAGAAGCTTTATTTTATGACACTCCAACACAATACAAAAGAAGAAAAAACTTGGCACCTGGCATCCATGCAACATAGGATTCAAAGAGCGCAGACAGTAGCATCCTCCAAGACACTAACAACACCATAACCAAGGCTTCCCCTTCCTTTGCATTTAATTGTTTTGCAATTGTTGTGACATAAAACGTGGATGGTTGGATTGTGCTTGATCAAATCGATAAAAATGTATATAGTATAGTTATTTACAATATATTGGAGTTGATAGCTGGTTGGAGTTGGAGTTGGAGTTGTCAGCTGAAGATAGGTGTAAAAATACAAGGTGGTTTGGTTGACAGGTTTTGAACAAAATCTATTCATATATACATGCCTTTGGCATGTATGTGTACACACATACATATATTTCCGAAGAAAAATATGTAAATTTTATTTCATCCAAAGGAGATTTTTTTTTAACAATTTTTAGAGTACATGTCACCATGTATTTTCCCCCAAAACCAAGAAAATATTGACCTTGAGAGAGGTAAACCCCTAATTAAACCCTGCTCTCCTAGAAGCACAATCACATAAAGGATTTCGACAACTGATTTCGCCAACTCAAAATGGCATAATGCCCTTCCTGAATATATACCTCTGATTATGCTTCCACAAAAACATCCTCATTGTTGGCGTCATAAGTCACTCCTAGATTGCAGCAGGAGCAGAGCCCGACGCCCATCAGTTTATATGTCACAATTGTTTATAAAGGGTGATCAAATGGAAGAAAACTTAGAACCATATCGTTCTAACTCCGAAACTAGGCCGGATATGCACAAGCAGGTGAGGTCTTGATTTAACTTCAGACAGTAGGTTGTAATAAGGGTGAGAAGGAGGAAGACTTATATGAGGAAATGAAAAGGTCTGTTATAAACATCGAGCTTCTAACAGCCTGTAGAAGGACAACCTGAACATAAGAACTTCTTACATTCAAATGCAGAAACACTGGAGAATATAACAGTGCTGCAATAAATCCTTTATCATAACACAGTCACAATGATTCATGTGAATCAGTCAATCATGAACTCCCTCAGTATGATATGAAAACCAGATGGAATGGGAAAGTTGACTGCCATTAAACAAGAAATTTCACCTACAGATACATAACCAGGGAACCAGAATGTCCATTAAAACTTTACAATCGGGAGCTCTGCTCTACCATCGATGCTTACCAAAATGGCAAAATTGCCTACATATACTTGGAACTGACCCAAGCGCTGAAAGAACGATCACATCATGAGTTCAATGCTTGACGTTGAGGAGATTCTCTGTCAGCCTGCACGTGCAGATTGCCCATGTAGTCACTTGTCAGACGCGATCTTTGTCAGGATAGACTGACAGCCTGTCTCTATGCATGCTCCTTTCTGACCTTCTATTTAAGGAAGGAGATGATGTCTCACCCACCTTCCTCATTTGCATTAACTGATTCATCGGGATATGAGAGGCCCTAGTCAAGTCTGTATCTGGGAGATGTGGCAACCTACCTTTGGCTATCTGCTGCTTTGCTGGACCTCTGTAGAGGGACTCGGCTGGCCGACATGGACATAGCTGACGAGGCTGAGGCGATGGGTGCAACAGGCAGGCTACTGGGTATGCATGGGCGCTTAGGAACTAAAGGCATAGATGCGATGCAACACAAGAGGGTGACATGGAGACAACAAAGGAGATCCGGTGACTGAACGAGGTGGAGGCAACTAGCTGTGGCGGAGGTGGTTGGGAGTGCAAGACACATGGCATGATGCGAGATGATGAAATGGAGGACACATGTCATTGGGGTCTGAGAGGCAGTAAGAAGAGGCAGAAGGTGATAAGAGGTTTAGAGGGGCCCACATAAAACCGCCCCATTCCGGACACCCCCCCCCTATTAAAGGCATAATGACAAAGTGGGTCCAGAATCAATCCTCGACCGCTGATCCAGGTGCTCAAATTTGAGTCGTTGAAAAATGCGCGCCCAATTCCGGACCCCCCCCCCCTTGTTAAAGGTAGAATGACAAAGGGGGTCTGGAATGGAACCCTGGCCGTAGATCTGGGCGTGCAGATCTTGACCACCCAGATCTGCCCACTCCTTAGCTTCATGCACTGAGAGTCGTCCCTGATGGACAACTGAGACTGCTCCATGATCAATGGTTCAGATTCTTCTGGGAATTCTCCCATCGGGAGTTCTCGTTCCTTTGTTCTCGACCCTTGCATTTCAAAACCCCGGTAGCCGAAATAGCGACTGGGCTTGATCGTGCGCCATGCGTCCCTGGGATGGACGACTAAGATGATTTCGGCGCTTCGGGACCCGCCTTGCCATACGATAGACGTTAGCGCCCTTTCCCCAGGCCTGTTCTTTTGTGACCGGGCACCAAGACCGTGGGCCCAACTCCTGGGCGCTTTCGGCGTTTCGGGTTTCAGCGATTCCAGATGCAAGGAAAGAGAAACCTTCTGTATTTCGAAGTCCCAGTAGTCGAAATGTCGAAACGTGCCTATCAGGCGCCATGTTTCCCGACTGAATCAGACGGTCATGATCTTTTCGTGGAATATGTGCACTTTGTCTTAGGCCTCTGCACTGCGCTAAACTTCGGGCAACTTCTTGGTCCCGGTTTACGTGATGACCGTCGATGGATCCTCACTGCTGAAAAATGCTCTTTGCCCGCTCACTTGATTTTAAGCTCGAAATGGACTTTTTGCATGCTGCACATTGCGCTCATGGCTGTGACCTTGGACCAAATGCATTGGTGGGTTTTTTAAGCCCCATTTCTTCGCATTTTACACCAAGGGCCTGGAATCGAGGAGAAACACCCCGCTTGCAAGAATTGGCTCTAACATTAGGCTCCATGGGGGATAGAGTCATCCCTGTGATGCTCTAAGAACTCATTTTGCAGCTTCAGTGCCTTCTGTTGGGCTATGGATTCAAGCTCGAAACACCCTGCTGAAAATACAGGTTGAAAAGTAAAAGCAAAACAAAATAAACATACATGCTCAAAAGAGCTTATTTATGTACAGTCCTAAACTAATAAAATCCTTTACATGGGGCTAGGTGAAAGTAAACTTCCACCATAGCCATTCAAGCAACTTCCTGAATAGAAGCTCCTTCCTTCTTTCGATGATCACAAACAGATGGTGTAACCGTGACAACAGAACAATTACGCTCTTCAACTCCTCCTTACAGGCTGAAGTTGAGATGAAATAGGGTGGCTCCAAATTGTGAAGGAGATACAACTCCATATATTCCTCCACAGGCTCATAGGACTAGTGGAAAACTCTAGAAAATGGGCGACATGCAACCTCCTTTTCTACACAGTTGTTCACGTGTGGCTGAATATCTCTAGTAAGCACAGGTGGGTGGACAACTGTCGTAGGCTTACTGATCTCAGGCAGTGGCTGCTCGTTGACTGGCTCTGGACATAAGATAAAATGTCCCTTCTGCTTCTCTTCTGGTTCTTCTCCTTCTTTTCCTTCTCTCTCCAGAGTCAGATTCATAATCGTCATAAATAGGACATGTGGGAAATCTCTTCTCTTCCTCATGTTTCTCAGCGTCTTCTGAAGGACTAGGATGGATGATTTCCTCATGATACTTTTCTTTAGTGAACATAGGATAAGGCTTTGCGGTCTGTTCTTGGAAATCCAACATATCTAGCTCAGAATCTGATTCGTAGCTGTCATATACAGGCCGACTTCTCCTATGGTCAACAAATTGAGATGTGGGGCTCTGTTGCTCCTCTTCTAAATAATCATCAAAGTTGGGTGAGAACAAAACTTCTCCATTTTGTAAAAATGGAACTATCTCCCGATCCTCCATTTCGACCCCGAATGTAAACACATCATGGGAAATCTCATGAAGAAAAAGAGAACAATCCATTTCCAGCATCACTTCCTCCTTTAAATCTGAGACAACAATCTCATCAAGGGCAGAAACTAATGCCTCTACGGCTGTGGAATCTTCAATATCCTCTTCAAAAGAGCCGCCAAGAACATCTGCCTCAAGGACTGAAAAATCCTCTTCGTTGTCTTCAGATCGTAACCTTTCTAGTCGGGCAGAGAGAGATTTCACCTGCTCCATCAGCTCACTCAGAGCATCTTCTTCCTCCCTAGGATCTTCATCATCATCCATTGTAGAGATACCAAGAGCATCATCTTCAAAGGCTGGAAAATCCTCTGCACATTGTTCAACTTCCCACCTATCCAGTTGGGTAGAGAGAGATTTTATCAGTTTCCTAACTTCGCCCAAAGCATCTTCCTCCTCCCCAGGGTCCTCATCCTTATATCTTCTCTTATCCTCACAACCTTCATGAGACACATCCATATCTTGCTCACTGTCCTCACATTCCTCACAACAACTATGACAGATAAACTCAGAGGAATAAAACTTTTGACAATGCCTATTAAAAGCTGCATGGAATTCATTGAGTGAAGAAATGCTAGTAGGGGGTAGAGAACAATACCATTCATGAGCATCACCTTCTAATGAGAACATGGACATCTTCAATAATACATCCTCATGATGTATCTCCCACTGATGCATGAGTTCATGAAACTCACAGAGATGTTGAGCAGGGTTGTCCTCCTTACGCTCTCTAAATATGGGCAAATAATCGCTCCATTCATCCGGAGAAGGGACAACATTAGGAAAATCAGGAATAGCAGAAAAATTAAAAGGAGCAAACCTCCGAGCTAGGATTTTCTCCATTCCAAACTAGCGGAGTCGCCAATCGATCCTTGAATCATGGAGTCGCCAGGTGAAATATTCACAACTTTGAATGTGTCTGGTCTTTGTTCACCATGAAAGGCCAAATCCTAACGTTGTCGTTACCCTAGGGAACTTCTCAAGCTAAGAAAGCAGATGTTGAAACCTTCTCAAGAAAGATCCTCTGGGTTAGCTTTCAGGTGTGCTAATAGTAGCCACAATTGAAACAGTGATGTGGAAACATTGGAGTCACCACAGTGGAGTTGCCAGGTGCACAGTTGCAATCTTCGATGTACTAGGTTCTGATGCACCCTTAGAACCAGTAAGCTTTGTCGTTCAATCCCAGGGCAAATCTTCAATTTTGTCCTCGACAACGGCACCGAGAATGTTGGTGTCAGAAGTCACTCCTAGATTGCAGCAGGAGCAGAGCTCGACGTCCATCAGTTTATATGTCACAATTGTTTATAAAGGGTGATCAAATGGAAGAAAACTCAGAACCATATCGTTCTAACTCCGAAACTAGGCCGGACATGTAGAAGCAGGTGAGGTATTGATTTAACTTCAGAAAGTAGGTTGTAATAAGGGTGAGAAGGTGGAAGACTTATATGAGGAAATGCAAAGGTCTGTTATAAACATCGAGCTTCTAACAACCCGTAGAAGGAAAAACTGAACACAAGAACTTCTTACATTCAAATGCAGAAACACTGGAGAATATAACAATGCTACAATAAATCCTTTATCATAACACACTCACAATGATTCATGTGAATCAGTCAATCATGAACTCCCTCAGTATGAGATGAAAACCAGATGGAATGGGAAAGATGACTATCATTAAACAAGAAATTTCACCTACAAATACATAACCAGGGAACCATAATGTCCATTAAAACTTTACAATTGGGAGCTCTGCTCTACCATCGATGCTTACCAAAATGGAAAAATTACCTACATATAGCGCTGAAAGCGTGATCACATCATGAGTTCAATGCTTGACGTTGAGGAGCTTCTCTGTCAGGCTGTGCGTGCAGACGTTGGGCAGACTGCCCATGCAATCGTCTGTCAGACGCGATCTTTGTCAGGATAGACTGAGAGCCTGTCTTTGTGCACGCTCCTTTCTGATCTTCTATTTAAGGAAGGAGACAATGTCTCACCCACCTTCCTCATTTTCATTAACTAATTCATCGAGATTTGAGAGGCCCTGGTCAAGTTTGCATATGGGAGATGTGGAAGCCTACCTTTGGCTGTCTGTTGCTTCACTGGACCTTTGGAGAGGGACTCGGCTGGCCGACGTGGACAGAGATGACAAGGCTGAGGCGATGGGTGCGATAGGCAGGCTACTGGGTATGCATGGGCACTTAGGAACTAAATGCGTAGATGCGATGTAGCACAAGAGGGTGACATGGGGACAACAAAGGAGATCCGGTGACTAGACGAGGTGGAGGAAACTAGCTATGGTAGAGGTGGTTGGGAGTGCGAGACACATGGCAGGATGCGAGATGATGAAATGGAGGACACATGTCGTCAAGGTTTGAGAGGCAGTAAGCAGAGGCAGAAGGTGGTAAGAGGTTTAGAGGGGCCCACATAAAACCACCCCATTCCGAACCCCCCCCCACCTATTAAAGGCAGAATGGAAAAGGGGGCCTGGAATCAATCCTTGACTGCTGATCCAGGCGCTCAAATTTGAGCCATTGAAAAATGCACACCCAATTCCGGACCCCCCCCTCCCTAGTTAAAGGTAGAATGACAAAGGGGGTCCGGAATGGAACCCTGGCCATAGATCCGGGCACACAAATCCTAGCCGCCCAGATCTGCCCGCTCCTTAGCTTCATGCGCCAAGAGTCGTCCCTGATGGATGGCTAAGACTTCTCCATGATCAATGGTCCAGATTCTTTCGGGAATCCTCCCATCGGGAGTTCTCGTTCCTTTGTTCTCGATCCTTTCATTTCAAAACCCCGTTCGCTGAAATAGCGATCGGGCTTGATCATGCGCCACATGTCCCTGGGATGGACGGCTAAGATGATTTCGATGCTTTGGGACCCACCTTGCCATATGATAGATGCTAGCGCCCTTTCCCCGGGCCTTTTCTTTTGTAACCGGGTGCCAAGACCGTGGGCCCAACTCCTAGGCGCTTTCGGAATTTCGGGTTTCGACGATTCTAGATGCAAGGAAAGAGCGACCTCCTGTCTTTCGAAGTCCTGGTAGTTGAAATGCTGAAACATGCCTGTTAGGCGCCATGTGTCCCGACTGAATCGGACGGTCATGATCATTTCGTGGAACATGTGCGCTTTGTCTCAGGCCTCTGCACTGCGCTAAACTTAGGGAAACTTCTTGGTCCCGGTTTAGCTGATGACCGTCGATGGATCCTCACCGCTGAAAAATGCTCTTTGCCCGCTCACTTGATTTTAAGCCTAAAATGGACTTTTTGCATGCTGCACATTGTGCTCATGGCTGTGACCTTGGACCAAATGCATTATTGGGTTTTTTAAACCCCATTTCTTCACATTTTACACCAAGGGCCTAAAATCGGGGAGAAACACCCCGCTTGCAATAATTGGCACTAACACTCATGTGAGAACATATTTTCTTTTTTCGGTTCACATACCAACACCTGTCTACTGAAAATACAACCAAAAGAGCCGATAGTATAAACCAACAATAATAAGAGAAGGGGAAGGACATAAAATTTTTCCACCCTATCATATACAAAATATATCATAAATATATAAAACTAATACAGATCTATCTTATAAAGGGAGATCCATGCATCTAGGGGGATCTATGAAAGGTCTATGGTAGAAAGCATGTTCTGATCCATCTTTGACTTCTGAAATCAACCATGTCCTAAGATCCATCCACAAGCCTTCTTTAGAGAGAGAATTTTCTTCCTCGTTGCATTCCCTGTATACATGTTGGATAGAATAGGAGTCAAAAGTGGCCAAGATTCTAAAAATTTCATCAACCAAAGGATTTAGTACGATATTGTGGCATCGCTGAGTCTTTTTGATCCAATTTATGACAAACATGGAATCACCAAAAATCTGAATAGACGAAACATCTTTTCTTTTGAAAAAAGTAGTAACAATTTCAGTGCCATGAGTTCTGCAAAGTTGTTTGTTCTAGGGCCCAACCCTATTTTAAGTATGAAAGAGTGATTTGGTGACATGTGTTGTACTGCTCTCCCCCCACAGATTGTATTATTGGTTTTTGAGGCTCCATAAAAAAAATCCCATGGCTTGGAAAAGTCTACCTGTTCTTCTTGAACGTTTTGTTCAATACTAGCCTTTTCATCTTAGGGGGAGTGAGATGATATGCTAAGTCCTTGGGAAACAATGAGATCTGACATGGTGGACTTATCTTGGAATACTGCTGAATTTTTGGCTAGCCAAACACCCCAAACTATGATAAGGGGTAGGGCCTTTATGCTCTTGTTTATAGGTTGTGCAAGCGAATCCTTCCAAGCCTCTTCCACTAATTGACCTTTCCATTTGCATAATTGTCTTAAAGATAAACAATATTCCTCCCATATTTTCTTGACAAAGGGATAGAAAACAAAGAGGTGTACTTCTGTCTCCTCATCAACTTTTCATAGTGCACACCATCCTAGTCCTTCCACCTTTCAACATTTAATTCTGTCGCAAGAGGGGATTTTGTTCTTAATTAAGCACCACATAGATATGCGAGCCTTTAAAGGGAATTGTATCTTCCATATACCCTTCCACCACCAAGCGAGATCCCTCTACTAAAGGTCTATGTTAAGCTCAAAATAACCTAATTTTGGGGTGTAATCCCCATGTGGGGAGTTTTTCCATACTAGCTCATCTTTCCTTTCTTTGATTCTTATATGGGATCCCTTTAAAACCCTCGTATATGTGGCCTAGACTTCAGAGTATTCTTCCCCCAGTTCAAGCTGTCCCACTTCGTTCCATTCCTAGGACCAAATAGAAGAGAATGACTGATCAACAATTTGATTGATGCAATAATATCCATTTGAGTTTAACTGTCGAACCAGATAATTTGGAAGAATATGATTATTCCTACTTCCAGTCCATGGGTCTGCCCCTACTCTGACTTTGTTTCCTTTTCCTACACACTATGCTAGGCCATCTACAATGATTGGAAACCAGTTTAAAAGGGCTTTCCATATAATTGTACAATTCCATCTTCCTTTTACTAGACTCCTGATCCATTCTTCTATAGTCTCCATATGAATATACTTTTGGATGACCACCTTGGTCCACAAATTTTTTGTGTTGATCAATCTCCAGCTAGACTTGGTTGCTAATGATTTGTTGAAAAGGAAAATATCTTTTAATCCCCATCCTTCGAGCATTTTTGGAGTTGTCAATGCTTCCCATTTTACCCAAGGAAGTACATATTTGTCCTTTGTGCCTTCCCAAAGGAATTTGAAGCAAATCCTCCTTACATTTTCTAATGTATCTTTGGGGATCCAAGCTAATGACATCTAGTAGATGGGAATACCTTCTAAGACTGATTTTACCAGGACCAGCCTGCTTGCATGGGATACCAATATGAAACTCCATCCTTTCAGTCTTTTTTCCAATTTAGCTAGAATCCAAAACCGATCTTCTTTTATGTACTGTTTGGTTTTAGCTGAAAGCCCAGGTATTTTAGACCTTCATCTAAATCCTTCTCCTTCTGATCAAAGGGAAATATCTCTCTATAGTCTTGTTGTTCTTCCACCTCCATATTGTGAACCTAAAGGGTGAATTTTCTCCCATTGATTTACATTCTCGTGGCTCTTCCAAATAAACCCAAAATGCGGTGTAATTTTTCTGTGTCACTCCTTGACCCATTGTAGAAGATCAAAACATCATCGACAAAAAGGAGATGTGAAACATTTAAATTTGGAGAGATAGGAATACCTTAAATTTCCTAGTGTGATTTTTCCTCTTCAATAGCTCTTATTAACCCTTCCGCAACCAACAAAACAATGAGTGGGGATAAAGGAAATCCCTACCTCAGTCCCCTCTCAGTATGGAAGAAGGGTGATGCTGACCCATTAATTAGAATTGAAAAATACTTTGTTTTTAGGCAACACATCACCCAATTGATGAAATGTACTTCGAAGCCCAAATGGGTTAGCAACATTATGATGTAGAGCCAACTAAGTCTGTCGTAAGCCTTTGATAGATCAATATTTAGGATTTCTCCTTTGTTCTTTCACGATTTTATGCTATGCATAACCTCTTATGCCACCCCAATAGCTTCATGGATTTGCCTCCCTTCCAGAAATCAAAATTTTTCTTTGAATGTCTTTTCTGATAGAATGGTTTTTATTCGACGTGTTATAACTTTTGACACCACTTTGTAAATGTAATTACATAGCGAGATTGGTTTGAAGTCTGTTGGCACAGGGGTAGACCCATGGTTCAATGCTAAACAATGCACCAACAAAAACCCGACTACCGGCCCTTTCGGCAACACCTGCGAAGTAGGCGAAGTCTCACCCGAGGTAGAGGTAGAGGGGGTTACAGGACACAGGTGTCTGTAACCAGGCTGGGACATGAATCTGTGATAAGATTACTTTGCAGAATATTCTGTTAATGTTTAGGAAGTGTCATGCATGATTTTATTAACTCTATTAACATCACAGAGCATAATCAAAGACAGATCAACGCAGCAACAACAAATGATTATATATCCTAAGAACTTAGCACTTAGTTAGATCTAGCATTCATTTACGATTTAACCTAAGTAAAATACTTAAGCAACAAAATATCTATTCATTACACATCATAATCACAACACTAAGCAAATGCACAATAGAAATACACTGCACAAAGAAAACCATGAGACACCAGATATACGTAGTTCACCCCAGGGTGGGGCTACGTCCACAAACCGCTTCACCTCTTTATTATTCACAAAGATCTTACATTTAGTCACTCCTGTGCACTAAGCCACAGAGTCAAACTTCATAGAAGATAGGAGATCTTCACATTAAGCACTAGATCCTCCTTCTTTCCTTCCAAAACTAGGTTAAATGCATAGAGCCAAATCTCTATAACAACACTTAGCACCTGTTACAAATTTCAGTTGAGCATAAAGCCTTGACCACGTACATTCCTTCACATAAAGAACTTCTGTTTAACACAGACTACTTCCACTACTTCTACAATACATTCCTATTTATTTATACTTTACAAACTTTTACAATAAGGCCTAAACATGGGGAAAAACCCATGGGACGACATCCCAAAAACCCGTTACAAAACCCTAGAGGACCCTTCACTGGATCCACATAACCCAAAAAATCGGTGAGATCTGCGATCTTATATTCTCCTGGGCGCTCCTTCGTCGACCAATGTGTCGAAGTCCAAAAGTGGGCCAAAACTGACCAAATTTTCCCTAAAACTTGGTCGAGGGCCAACAGGCCCCCAACACTCACCTGTGACTCATCCCGAGTCACTCAGGTCCAAACAATGCTGCTTTGAAAGTCTCTATCTTAACTTGAGTTGCCTCAAATTCATACCTTGCTTGAGCCTCCTGCTCAGCGAGCTCCTGGACTGTTTGCTCTGTAACAGGCCCTTCGAGGTGTTTTTCTACTGTTGCAACTACTTGATCTAATTTTGAACCTTGGCCATCGATTTCCTCGAACACCTTGCAGGCTTCATCTTGCATAGGTTGTAACTTTTGGGTTACTTCCATCACCGACAACAAAACCATTTGTTGGCACAAGGGCAAGCCCAGGGTTCAACGCTTAACAACGCACCAACAAAACCCCGACTACCGACCCTTTCAGCAACACCTGCGAAGCAGGTGAAGTCTCACCCGAGGTAGAGGCAGGGGGGTTACAGGATGCAAGTGTCTATAACCAGGCTGGGACACAAATCTGTGATAAGAGTACTTTGCAGAATATTGTGTTAACTTTTAGGAAGTGTCATGCATGATTTTATTAACCCTATTAACCCTATTAACATCGAAGATCATAATCAAATACACATCGACGCAATAACAACAAATGATTATATATCCTGAGCACTTAACACTGAGTTAGATCTAGCATTCATTTACCATTTAACCTAAGTAAAATACTTAAGCAACAAAATATCTATTCATTACACATCATAATCACAACACTAAGAAAATGCATAATAGAAAGACACTGCACAACGCAAAACATGAGACACCAGATATATGTGGTTCACCCCAAGGTGAGGCTAATTCCACAAACCACTTCGCCTCTTTATTATTCGCCAAGATTTTACATTTAGTCACTCTTGTGCACTAAGCCACAAAGTCGAACTTTGCACAAGACAAGAGATCTTCACACTAAGCACTAGATCCTCCTTCTTTCCTTCCAAAACTAGGTTAAATGCATAGAGCCAAATCTCTATCACAACTTAGCACCTGTTACAAATTTTAATCAAGCACAAAGCCTCGACTACGTACATTCCTTCTCACAAAGCACTTCTGTTTCACACAGACTACTTCCACTACTTCTACAATACATTCCTCTTTATTTATACTTTACAAACTTTTACAGTAAGGCCTAAACACGGGGAAAAACCCATGGGATGACATCCAAAAAACCTGTTACAAAACCCTAGAGAACCCTTTACTGGGCCCACATAACCCACAAAATTGATGAGATCCGCGATCTTAGCTCTGCCTGGGCGCTCCTTCTTCGACCAGCGTGTCGAAGTCCAAAAGTGGGCCAAAACTGACCAAAGTTTGCCCAAAACTTGGTCGAGGGTCAACAAAGTCTTCCAAGGAGGTTGGGTCATTTTATTTGGGAATAAGGGCTATGAAGGTGGAATTTAGAGGGGCGTGCATATGACCTTCAGATCGAGTTTATTTGAATACTCTTAGATTATCTGTCCTAATTAGTTCATATAGGCCTATAAAAAATTCAACAGTCCAACCATTCAGACGAAGAATCTTATCCTTTTGAAAGCTATGTAACACTTCTTTGAGTTCTTCTTAAAAAATTTCTTCCATCAACGCTATGCTTTCCTCTTCATCGAAAAAATTAGGGAAGTAAAGAAAAATTCTTACTATATCTGTCATGGAGACCCTCGCACCCACTTTGAACATATTTTGAAAGTGATCCTTCCCTATTCAGGCCAGCCCTTCGAAATATGAAATCAGTCTTCTCTCTAGATCATTAAGACTCCAGATAGTGTTGGCCATTTTCCTACCCTCAACATATGATTTTGAAATAATTTTGTGTTTTCATCCTTGCTTTGCAGCCAAATCACTCTACTTTTGAGGTGCCAAGCTACCTCTTTGTCTTTCAACAAATTTCTCCTACGTTTTTCCAGATTTTGCAAAGCTTCCTTTCTTTTGACCGAGGTGTAGCCCCCTCCTTCTGAGTCATAAATAGCCTGAAGGGTAGCTTCTATATCAATCAAATCTTGTGCATCCTTTTGTATTTTTTCACTGGCCCATTTAATTGTAGCTTGCTTGAATTGTTTCATATTTTTTGCAGATTGAACCCCTGTCGGATCCCCTAAATTTACATCAAACAATATCTAGCGTTCCTTGAAAAGAGAGAGAAAACTCTCCTCCTTCAGCCATTCTGGATTAAACTTGAATGGGTTGGTTGGTTTCCTAATTGTTGTTGCAATTTCCAAGAAAATAGGAGAGTGGTCGAAATCTCCTCCAGACCCTACCCATTTCCTTATCTGGGTACAAGCTTCCATCATCTTTTCTGTAACCAAAAATCAATCAATTCTTTTCTCAACCTGATCTTCCCCTACCCTCTTATTTTTGCATATCGAACATATCTTTACTGGGGGAATGTCTATCAATTTTTTTCTTCTCATTATTTGTGAAAAGAAATCTGTTAAAGGGTTTGGTCTATCCCTGGCCCCCCATATCTTAGTTGTCCCCATAGAAAATTTAAGTCACCACCTACCACAATCCTCTCATCATTCATAAAGGATTTCTGAACAAGGCCTTCCCAGAAAGGAGCCCGATCCTGGTAGGGGCCATATATGTTTAGAAATGACAACTCCATTCCCAAATATTCCAATAGGTTATTGATGGGTGTTCTATATGCACTAAATCCCTCAATTAAATTGTCAACCCGGGTAAGTAAAATTAGAGTTGTAGCACTATATCTACCAAGGCAGAAAATCTAGAGAAAGTATGATCTAACTAAGGAGATGGTCTATATAAGGATTGTTCTACTTAAGCAAATACTATTAATTAACAAACCCTATGAAAGAACTTTACCCTAAGCAACTTTAAACAATGGATCGATGGACTATTCCTAAAGAAGCATATCAAAACCCTACTTTGAACAAGTTAACCTATTTAATATAATGAGAAAGAACAAGTAATATATTCAATTTATTCAATTTAATGAGAAACAACAACAACAAGTTAATCTATTCAATCTATTCAATCTAATGAGCATCAACAAGTAAGCAAGTAAGTGATCAAACAACTAACCTATTAAAAATTATTCAACAAGTAAACCTATCAAAACTATTCAACAAGTAAACTTATCAAAACTATTTAGCAAGTAAACTCTATTCTTAAGATTAAACTCATAATCACTTCTAATCTACAAAGGGAAATTTTAACCTACTTAATCAAAAGCATCATGACATTATTCAGAAATTAATCAAAAACTATTCTTAATCTGCAATAACAGGAAACTCAAAGATGATGATTATGTCTTCGCTGCCTAATAACATCACGATGGCATCTAACGATTAGTGATAGCTCAAGAGGAATGAATTCAATATTGAATTCTATGGAGAAATGAAAATTATGAATCAAGCAATCTAATGAAAGCTTAGCCATCATAGAAGAAATATTAATTATCCTGAAATTCCATGTGATCTCTCAATTTCATACATTAATCATTGATGATAAGAAAACACTATTATATTTAATTCAAATGCACTCTTATGCTAACGCAAGTAAATTCACAAGGCTATAAACTTATGATTAAAAACTCATTTCAAATTCAAACTTCTAGTTAAAATTGCAATTCAAATCTAGAACTGGAACTTCATAAATTAAACTAAGCTAATCCTATTATTAAAAACTCAGATTTCAAACCAAAATGATTATAAAAACATAATCCAAATTCTACTTCTACCCTATCACACTAAAACAAGATTGATAAACAAAATAGATTCGTGAAAGCATAACTAAAACTGAGAATTAAATCAATTAACAAAAAATGCATTTATTAATCCATCGAAACTTGCAAAAGGAACTCTGTCTTAAACTAATACTCTGTTCTAAATAATACTATGCTTCAACCTACAGAAATCAATTTAACTTTTAACATGCCAACTAAGTTAGTAGCTTGCAATCCATTTACTAAGAAATAAGCGACATGCCATAATAAACAACTATATCCTACAATCAACCTGCAAAAAAGAAATTAAACAATTAAATGATGAACAACAAACACAACATTTAAAATGAAAAAACACATACAACAGGGAAATGAAGTAAATTATAACTACACAATTGAAATACACAATCTATCTATCTAAGTATTCACCCAAATCACTGGTGGCCCCCCTAGCAGGTCGTGGCTACTCCCCAACAACAAATCACATGCTTAATCAACACGGTTCTGTCATTAAATTAAAAAAACGCAGTCTTAACACAAGTTTGCAGAGATGTCTCAATTACACAACGAAATGTATTCTAACAATTCTTGTTCTTGGTCTGGACACTACTGGTGGTATTTATAATGATTACAATTCGAGAGGTTGACCACTGGAAGGGTCGACCTCCTCTAAAAATGGTAAATTCCATTAAATGCACTCTAACAACCTTTAGCATCTAGAAACTAAACGATCCACTCAACGATTAGCATAACTGCTTAATCCGAGATGTCAATATATCAATAGATGGAGGCTACAAGGGGGAAAAAAATACAGGTTTCCGATTCTCCCAACACAGGCTGCCAATGCAACAACCGCCAACTCGCCTACGCTCCAAGTGCTGGATCGCGTGCCAGATGCAGTGCTAGATGAAGTACTAGATCGGGTGTTGGATGAAGTGTCGAATGAGCTACCGGATGGAAAATTACATTGTGAATTCTCCCCGTGACACACTGATCATGCATTAGATCCTTATAAACATTAAATCAAACTGAATCTAACTCAAAACCATTACAAAACATCAATTGCACATACATGTTATAAAGCCATGATGATTTGATACAAAATCCTTCGAAAACATATTCAAAATGGTTATTAACACATATAATACTGGTGAAAAAAGGATTCAATCATAATAAAAAAACAACCAAATCACGAGCCCAACATTATCCCCATGCCTAAGGATTTGTAGGTCCCACTGCAAACAAAAGTGAATTACCCAATATGACTAGACTTGCTGAGAAGGGGGTGGATTAGCTTTAGAATCTTCTTGCCCTGAAGACTTTGTCTTGGCCCTCTCACGGTGTTTCAATTGTGCATGGAGGATACAATTGTCATTGGTCATTTGATCAACCAATCATTGGAGGGAATTCACATTTTCTTGTAATACTGGATTGTCGTGGTGGAGATGCCTATCCATGGTCTTCCTCTCTTCCAACTATTGCAACAACTAAACATTTTCCTGTTGTAATTTTTCAATGGTTGGATTATGATCATATATCTTAGAGGAGGGCTTGGATCCCTTGAAGGATGCAGAGATTCTATTAGTTTTGGGATCTGGTGTAGGTATCTTTGAGGTAGGAGTAACATAGGGTTTATGAGGGGGAATGAGTTCAGATTTTACTTCTCTATTAGGCTCCAACTCTTCTGCAAAAACTTCCCTAAGTCTTTTATGGGGGATTTCGAGATCGAAAGATACTTGGA
Organism: Picea engelmannii; assembly: GCA_009831015.1. NCBI lineage: Eukaryota > Viridiplantae > Streptophyta > Pinopsida > Pinales > Pinaceae > Picea > Picea engelmannii. Next base: position 656,983 of record ML789974.1, on the reverse strand, counting down.
TAGGGTCTGAAGTGCTTGGGGGTTTTTCATAAGGCTTTCCTCTTGCATTTCAGGCACTTTTTCGAAAAGAAACTCCTTTGCACTGATTGGATCCTCTTCTATTTGTAGGGACTACAGGGAAATCTTATTGAATTGACTCTTGTAACTTGGATTGAGGATCAATATATGTTGAGGGTATTAGAGAGTTATCAATAGGTATTTTGGTTTTCTTTCTCGATGAGGCTACAGGGGTGTCAACAAGTTTCTTGGTATTTTGTTCAGACAGAGAGATAACTTGAGTAGGAGGGTTTGGAGTCTTTGGAGAATGGGGTTTGGATGGAGTAACAGTCCCTAACCCAAGTGATTTCTTACTAGTCTTGATTGTGAGATGGGGGTTTGAAAATTGATAGATGAATTCATCCCATGTCTTCCCCTATTTTGCTAACTCATCTATGACAAGCAATTTGATGAGGCCAAGGTGGGATAGGCTGTTATGAGGATTGGACACATTCTTTCGTACTTGGGAAGACATATTCTCAAGACTTTCAATAAGTAAAAAGGAAAAATCAATGGCTTGTTAAATTGGAAATGAGCTAACAGTCGAAAATATCAAGCTTTAAAAACAAGTATCTACCTTCACAAGTGATAATTCTGGTGATGAAAATCAGGGGGTTAATTATCTCATCTTTAATCCATTCTTTGGAGTCTCCCTTAGCTCCAGAAACATTATGAAACTCAGGCTTGAAGACTCTGTTATAGCTTGGCTGTGGCAACTGGTGGTGTTTGAACCAACGATCTCCAACCCTTGGAAGCTTTTTGGCTGAGGCAATTGACTCCTCAGAGACCAAGAAGGCTAGAGACCCCATGTGCGCCATCCTCCCATCGAATTCAAGAGAAAATTGCAAAGAAACTCCATCATCGTGGCCCTGCAGACAGGCCAAGAACGGTCCCCACCCTGCGCGAAGGAAGATCTCCCTACATCGTGCGAATTCGGGGATAACAAAGAGGTCGGCATAGGAGGAAGGCTCGTATCGTTTGAGAATGGTTACAGTGCAAAGGGTGAGCAGAGGAGCGGAATTGGACAGAGGAGCGAATTTGGATAGAGGACGAGCACAATCCAACGATCATGCATGAATGAAATAACAATTTGGAGCTAACCCTACTATTTTGAATGCGTTCATGGTGGAAATGGTTGAATTCGTTGATGAATTCATCACACATGAGATTCCATGTGTGAGAATGACTGGGTCGATTTTGAATTTGAAGAGTGTCCTTTGGAGGCAATCGTAATAATGAGAGAATTAGAACAATGTCCAAGTCTTCAACTTGGACATTTGATCATCAAAATATATTTAGAGTTTTAACTATCAAATACCATTTAATCTATCTCATCATACAACTGAACAATCAAATTAATTCAAACGATTCCTAGTTACCTGAAATCGTGGTCATTTACTGTGTGTGTGCACCTCATCCGATCCTTCATATGGTGCGTCATGCAGTTGTTCACATGGCACCCCATATGGTCTTCCAAATGGCACTCCATACGACATTCCATATGGAACTCCCTATGGTACTCCTGTGTGAAATGGAATTTGTTCATCCTGTAATGGATGTTTTATCCATAGCACTTAGTCTTAAACACTTTTGACAGTCATAGTGAACAAGAGAAGAGACAGGATAAGAGTGTTACACTATTACTTGTTTTGCCATCATGCTCACACAACATAACAATCAGTTCCTTTGTCTCAAGGCATGTAATCACAAGTCTGTAATGAAAAATCTATAAAGAGAAACCGATTAAATGGTATGTCAAAGAAATGTACATCAATTTATAACACACAAGGAATATTTAAAATTTCAAATAAAATAAGTGCTGATATAATAGCTTGTATCATGAAAACAATATACATTTTTTTTACAAAGATTCTACTTCTTCTTCTCATAGATTCTAGATAGGCAGTGTTGTCATTTGTCAGCTCATGAAACCCCTCCCCCACTCCTAAGTATTGTGACACCTCACAATAAAAAATATAGGAAACCAGTCAATTCTCCCAATAGCTGAAGATTTACAACTTGTTAAGTATAGAGATAAATTTCACATATCGGTCTGATGAGATGGTTAGAATATGACCCCACCTATAGGATAGAACATCCTACATATAGTTAAGAAGAGGCAGGCGAGAGAGTTATAAGATAGTCTCAAAGTTAGTTCCCAATGGCAGATTTATGGAGTTAATTAACCTGAGATTAACCATACATACTTCTTGTCAGCTTTGTCTACAAGTAATGCCGTACATCAGGAAAATTTTTAATATTTAGGATTTTTTTTTTTTTTTTCCAGATTATCATCCTCACTAGGTAAAATGCCCCACTGCCAACAAGCCTGTTCAATAATCCAATGTGTTTACCTAGGCATACCATAGGCCAGTACCCGCTGCCAGCATACCTGTTCAGTATCCCGATGGGTTAGCCTCTTACACCCTCAAAGACTGGCCCTCCATCTTTTAATATTTTAATATAAGATTTCTTTGTGCATGAAGATGTGGGGACAACTCTAATTTTTTTCTTTTTTCTTTTTTCTTTTCTTTTTTAGATTGGGATGGTATTTATGTTAGAGGATGACTTTCCTTTATGTATTCCTTATAGATTGTCCTGATGTAAGGGGTAATTAAGCAGACGTATCCTATCTAAATATATGATATAATCAAGCATTTTTAGTGTGTAGTGGATGGTACCATTGGGAAAGAATAGAAAGGTATCTTTAGGCTTAACTCACTTTCTTCTTTTTTAAGTTATCGTGATGTTTCCATGGCTAACCGCTAATCAAATCTCCTTGTTACTCTTTAATAAATATACTTTACTCACTTACTCAGGGTTCTTGGGGAAACTGTACAAGTAACCTCTAAGTTTGATGGTTAAGGTATCACTTCCTTTTATCCTCTAGTGGTGAAGGTTTAAGAGAAGTTGCTATTAAAGATGCCTTGAGAAAAAAAGAAGATGGAAATATTTGCAAAAATGTGGCTAATTACAACAAATCATTATTCAATTGATGCTTAGCAGACAACAAGGTTCAAATATAGCAATATTTTGAAGGAAAATACTTCCTTTATATCTCCTTGAAACTGTCTACTCCTGGTGAAATAAATACCTACACAAATCTCTAGAATTGTCTATCAACATACTTCAAAATTATTTACATATGTACGAGACATGGGTGAAATTTGTTCTACAAAGTCAAGGGCCCATTTCTCAAAAGGTTCTATCATAACTTGGGCACGCAAGGGAATTTCTTCAGCTGACGAGGGTCTTCCTATCCTTTGAAAACTATTGCAATTCCTCACATACTTGGAAACATCCTTAGAAATGATAGGCCAATAGTAACCTGAATGTAACACCTTATATGATGTACATTTGTCGGAAAAATGGCCACCACATGGTCCATCATGACAACTTCTTAGGATGTCTGGTATCTCATCGTCTCAGACACATCTATGAATAATCAAGTCTAGACCAGTATGAAAAAGGTCATGGACAGCCCAAGAGTAGTTGGCACTTTGCATAATAATTCTATGCTTTTCATGAGGTGACAAATGAGATGGTAACTTCCTAGTAGCCAAATAGTTTTTCATATCTGCAAACCATGCGGTATTTACAGAGAGGGAAAAAAGGTGCTCGTCTGGGAAACTATCATCAACGTGAATATCATCATCCTCATTTTTTATGTGTGAAATAAAATCAGCTACCAACTTCTCCTTTCCAGGTCGGTCAAGGACGATGATATTGAACTCATGCAATAGCAGGAGCCACCTAGCCACTCGACCATTAGTAATGGGTTTATTCATGATAAATCTAATGGCAAAGTGATCTGTATGTACAAATACTTCGTAACCAGTGATGTAGTGGCGAAACTTATTGATAGTATGAACTACTACCAATAATTCCTTCTCAGTAATTGTATAGTTTAACTTGGTAGGGGCAAGTTCTTGCTCACAAAATAAATGGCGTAGGACTCTTGGTCTTATTTCTTCCCTAATACTTCTCCTATTGCAGTGTTGGAGGCATCAATGGATATGTGAAATGGGAGAGCCCAATTGGCCCCCCTAAGAACCGGTGCCACAGACAACTTATCTTTTAGAGTTTCAAAGGAGGCTTGACACTGCTCAGTCCAAATAAAGTCAACATCTTTTATTAACAATCCAAACACGGGTGCAACAATATTTGTGAAATTTTCAATAAATCGTCGGTAGTATCCGACATGTCCAAGAAATATTCTCACCTCTTTTTGAGTCTTGGAGGGTGGAAGTCTGACGATGACCTCAATATTAGCAGGATCGACTTTAATCCCTTCAGATGAAACGTGATGTCCTAGAACCACTCCTCCAGTCAACAACATTTTACATTTTTCATGACTTAAGGGCAATTTCATATCTTGGCATCTGATAAGGACTTTTTCTAAATTATCTAAGACTTCCTGATAAGTATTTCCATATACTGTGAAGTCATCCATGTATACCTCCACACAATCATGAATATGATCAACAAATATCCCTAATACTACTCATTGAAATGTGGCAGGAGCATTACATAATCCAAATGGTAATATCCTATAGGCATAGGTGCCCCAAGGACAAGTGAAGGTAGTCTTATCCTGATCCTCGGGTGATATAAGAATTTGATTATACCCGCTATATCCATCTAAAAAGGAAAAATATTTCTTTCCTGACAGGGTGTCCAAGACTTGGTCAATGAAAGGAAGAGGAAAATAATCCTTCAAAGTGGCCTTGTTAAGCTCCCGGATATCAACACAAATTCTCCATTTCTCGGTCACTTTCTTTGGAACCACTACAAGCGGGGATACCCATTTACTGTCGGAGATGGGATAAACAAATCCGACATTTAATAACTTTTGGATCTCCTCTTTTACTATATCCTTGAGTGCCGAGTTCATCCTTATCTAGGGTTGCCTAACATGTGTTACTTCCCCCTAGGTATATATGTGATGAATGCATGTGTCAGGGTGTATACCCTTCATGTCAGTGTATTCCTAGGCGAATGCCCCTGATTGTTCTTTAAGGATACTTACTAACTGTTTTTTTTGGTCTACATCTAGTTTGGAATTTGTATGTAGAAATTTCCTTGGACTAATCTCGTAGGGCATGGTATAAGATGTGGCAGACTCATCTATCTTGAAGATAAAAGATGTCGAATACAAAATCGATGGGTCCAACTATTCCTGAAATTATTCCCCAAACATGTACTCAAATTAGGGAAAATATTGTGGAAAATCAACACACGTGATAGCATAAATAAATTGGTTTAGCACATTTTCCATTGTGTGCTCTTGAAGTGCTAAGGAATGATCACTTGGCAACACAGGCTCTTCCCAATCCTCATTCTCATATGGACATTCAAGCCACCATATATTCTCCATGATAGGTTGAGCTAGTGGATATATGGTGAGCTTCTGTATAGAGAGTCCATTTGATATGGTCATTTCTCCCTCTCTACAGCCAATAAATGCATTGGATATGGCTAACCAAGGTCTTCCCAAAATAACGGGTTTCCCTTTGGTAGGATCCTTCTAGTGGATGAAAAGAAAGTCTATTGAATACTCCCATGAGGCTAAAGTAACTATGATATCATCCAAGATTCCTTCAGGTATAACCCTTGTCTTATCTTCTAGTTCCAAAATAGTTGGGGTAGGTCTAAGAAGAGGTTTTAACTGTAATTACTCCAAGGTAGTAACGATCATAACATTGATGGCTCCCCCTAGGTCCATGAGAGTGTTTCCGATTGAAGCCTCATTAATGGTTATGGTCACTACAAGGTTTCTTGGGTTCCCATATTTTGCGACCTTAGGCTACTCTGACATGTACTCAGAAAGTTCTCCTATCAAATGTACTATTGGAGGATCCTTTTGCTTCCTTCCTGGATTCTTAATACACAATTCTTTGACCAACTTGCTGTAGAGTGGAATATCCTTAATGGATTGAAGCAAGGGAATTTTGACACAAATATTCTTCAATTCATTCAAGATGTCAAATTCCGGTCGGGTAGTAGGTTTATCGATTACTAATCTTTCTGGATAAGGAGGGGCCTTCATAATTTGTGAAGTTTCATTTTGGGGAAGCTTGGGTTCTTGGTCCTTAGGGATGATAACATCTTCCCATCTAGTGTCATCCGTGGGTTGTTTGGGGGTTTCTTCTTCTTCTTATTCCTGGATGACTAATGAAGGCTTCTGACTGTCCAAAAATTTTCCCGACCTTAATTGAATCTCCTACAATGGAACAGGCGAAATAACATATGTCGGGAAGGCTTGCATCGCAACATTATAAAGATGTTGAGTAGGTTTGTTATTAGTATTGGGAACTGGTTGTGCCGATAGTAATGTTGGTCTTGGGGAGCTTGCATTCTGGTATTGTTGTGGTTGTTGTGGAATATGAGGTAAAGGTGGTGGAACAAAACCTGGCAGAAGCTGTGGGATGTTCGATGGAAACTAAGGGTAAGGATGGTTGGGCAAAGGGATAGGTGGAGCTTGAGGGTTTCCCTGGTTATGCCCTCCTCTCCATCCTTGAAACCAAGGATGGTGATACTGTGTAGACCAATTTTTCCAACTCGGTGAGTTCCATTGTTGTGGTTGTTGATAATAGGGTGGAACTTGAGGCTATAGATCCGGGTATGTAGGCTGATTCCTAGGCTTCCATGGCCTCCTAGGTGCATAAGATGACTCCCTAGGATCCCCACTTCTATAGATGACTAACAAACTGGGAAATGATGGACATTTTTCAGTTGAGAGGTCCTCCGTGCAGAAGCCACAAACCAAAATGTTATCTAATGGGATTCCCTTGAGGAATTCTTCCTCCTGCATCTTGGGAAAAATATGTTCATTGCTGCATTTTCCTCCTCCTGTTTCTTTTTTATCTTTAGGGTGTCCAACAGGGAACCTATTATGCTTAATATATCTGTTTTGAATTTCTCTAAAAGGTTCCCTATCTCTACTCTTGTGATACCACCTGAACTAACTGGTTTTAAGTTTCTACTATAAGGATCCCAAACATTCTTCCCTGTTTTAGCTCTACTCCTCGAGTAATTCTTACACATTTCACAGATTTCGGCAAATGGTTTATGGGAGATGTCACCTGATTCCATCAGGTTAAGTATATCTAGGTATTACTCTGAAATCCCCTTAAGGAAAATAACACTGCTGCATCATCTGGAAGGTCATGGTACTTTGATTTCTGTGAGATGTAGGCAAACCGTTCCATATAATCCTCGATATTCTCGTCTTCTAACTGTTGGATTTTGAAAATATCATTACGAGAATCCTTGGACTTGTAGTAGTCTTGGTATTTCTTAAGAAATATATCTTTCATGGCTTCCCAATACCTAATACTGGACTCTCCCAACCCCATGAACAATCTTAGTGTAGATTCCTTGAGGGTGGTAGGAAAGAGTTTTAGTTTCTGGGCATCTTGTAAGTAATTGTATCTCCAACACAAGATGTTGAACTCAAATAGTAAGGTATCTGGGTCTTCACTAATTTTACCGTAAAAGGTGGATAGTGCCGAGAGTGGAATGTTTTTCATATTGAAATTTCATGTGGTGTCCAAAATTGGAAACCCGAAGGTGGTTTCAGTTTGGTTTCCAAATTCTTCTCCCTCCTCATGTCTTACATTGTTGTGATCCTCTTGATCATCCATATTGGTTTGGTTTCCAAAAAGAGAGTACCTAAATGGTTTTATCCTTGAAGAGAACAAAGTATCCCAAAGTTCTTTTCTAAGAAAGGTATCCCTCTTATGGGAAGGTCTTCCTACTAATTGGATGTCTGGGACTCTGCTCGAGCGAGTTGAGACTATTGGTGCCAAAGATTCTATTTCAACTTGGGAAATAATTATATTGGCTGAACTACCAAACAAATTATTCACCTGTTAAGGGTCTATAATGTCTACAAATTTAGGGTCTCCTGATGGTGGTGAAAAAAAAAAGGTTGTGTTGGTTGGTTCTATGGAAGGATCGAATGATCTTTCCTCCTGTCCTACTATTATTGATGCTTCAATTTTCTGTTCTATAGTGCTCCTTGTTTTAGTCTCTTCAAAGACTGTTTTAACTCTTTGGATTGAGCTAACCCCTACTTTTCAGTATCTATATACGAAGTTTATGAGTGGAGTGTTCCTTCCCCTAAAAAGGTCAGAAGGAACCTTGGTCGAAAAGCTTGGTTTAGTTTTAATGTATTTGTCCTTTGGGTCCCTAGGTTTGTTCATGAAAGCAAAAAAGAAAAAATACCATTGGGTTTGGGGGAACCTACTATAATAGATGCGCAAGTTCTTACCTCTCGTCTTAAAGTTCCCCCACCACCAAACTAATGCTAAGGTTCAGAAGTGATCTATTTCCTAACTATTTCGTACCTTGAGACAAATACCCTGCAATGACACCAAAAAATTATGGGTGTTCTATATACACTAAATCCCTCAATGAAATTGTCATCCCGAGGTAAGTAAACTTAGAGTTGTATCACTATATGTGACAAGGCAGAAAATATAGAGAAAGTATGATATAACTAAGGAGATGGTCTATCTAAGGATTTTTCTACTTAAGCAAAGACTATTAATTAGCAAACCCTATGAAAGAAATTTACCCTAAGCAACTTTAAACAATGGATCGATGGACTATTCCTAAATAAGCATATCAAAACCCTACTTTGAACAAGTTAACATATTTAATCTAATGAGCAACAACAAGTAATCTATTCAATCTATTCAATTTAATGACCAACAACAACAACAACAACAAGTTAATCTATTCAATCTAATGAGCATCAACAAGTAAGAAAGTAAGCAATCAAACAACTAACCTATTAAAACTTATTCAACAAGTAAGCCTATCAAAACTATTCAACAAGTAAACTTATTAAAACTATTCATCAAGTAAACTCTATTCTTAAGATAAAACTCATAATTATTTCTAATCTACAAAGTGAAATCTTAACCTACTTAATCAAAAGCATCATGACAATATTCATAAATTAATAAAAAACTATTCTTAATCTGCAATAACAGGAAACTCAAAGATGATGATTATGTATTTGGTGCCTAATAACATCACGATGGCATCTGAGGAATAGTGATATCTCAAGAGGAATGAATTCAATATTGAATTCTATGGAGAAATGAAAAGTATGAATCAAGCAATCTAACAAAAGCTTAGCCATCATAGAAGAAATATTAATTATCCTGAAATTCCATGTGATCTCTCAATTTCATACATTAATCATCGATGATAAGAAAACACTATTATACTTAATTCAAATGCACTCTTATGCTAACTCAAGTAAATTCACAAGGCTATAAACTTATGATTAAAAAATCAATTCAAAATCAAACTTCTAGTTAAAATTGCAATTCAAATCTAGAACTGGAACTTCATAAATTAAACTAAGCTAATCCTATTATTAAAAGTTCAGATTTCAAACCAAAATGATTATAAAAACATAATCCAAATTCTACTTCTACCCTATCACACTAAAACAATATTGATAAACAAAATGTATTATGAAAGCATAACTAAAACTGAGAATTAAATCAATTAACAAAACTTGCATTTATTAATCCACCGAAATTTGCAAAAGGAACATTATCTTAACCTAATAATGTGTTCTAAATAATACTCTGCTTCAACCTACAAAAATCAATTTAAATTTTAACATGCCAATTAAGTTAGTAGCTTGCAAGACATTTACTAAGAAATAAGAGACACACCATAATAAACAACTATCTCCTACAAGCAATCTGCAAAAATGAAATTAAACAATTGAATGATGAACAACAAACACAACATTTAAAATGACAAAACACATACAACAAGGAAATGAAGTAAAACATAACTACACAACTAAAATACACAATCTATCTATCTAAGTATTCACCCAGACCATTGGTGCCCCCCCCCAACAGGTCGTGGCTACTCCTCAACAACAAATCACATGCTTAATCAACACGGTTCTGTCATTAAATTAAAAAAATGCAGTCTTAACACAAGTTTGCAGAGATGTCTCAATTACACAGCAAAATGTATTCTAACAATTTTTGTTCTTGGTTTGGCCACTACTGGTGGTATTTATAATGATTACAATTCAAGAGGTTTACCACTGGAAGGGTTGACCTCCTCTAAAAATGGTAAATTCCATTAAATGCGCTCTAATAGCCTTTAGCTTCTAGAAACTTTACAAGTCAATCAACGATTAGCATAACTGCTTAATCTGAGATGTCAAGAGCTCAATAGCTGGAGGCCATGAGGGGGAACAAAACCCATGTCTCTGATTCACCCAACACAGGCTGCCAATGCAACAACCACCATCTCGCCTACGCTCCAAGTGCTGAGTCACGTGCTAGATGCAGTACCGGATGAAGTACTAGATCGGGTGCTGGATGAAGTGTCGAACGAGCTACCAGATGGAAAATTACATTGCAAATTTGCCCTATGACACACATATCGCGCATTAGATCCTTATAAACATTAAATCAAACTGAATCTAACTCAAAATGATTGCAAAACATCAATTGCGCATACCTATTATAAAGCCATGATGATTTGATACAAAATCCTTCGAAAACATCTTCAAAATGGTTATTAACACATATAATACCGGTGCAAAAAGGATTCAATCATCATCACAAAACAATTAAATCACGAGCCCGACAATTATTTATTCCTAGGCCAGATTCAAAACCCCATGAGTTTTTTAGCTTTGTTTTGATGGGATTCCATCCCATTGCCAAGCCTCCAAAGTGAACTCTAGCATTTGACCCCAAGAATTTCCATTTTTGAAAGTGGATTCCAGCTAAGGAATGATAGTCGCTTCCCCCCCATAGTTTCATGGAGAAGGATGATGTCGGGCTGGTTTTCCTCCACCAACCTGTGGAGGGAAACTTTTTTAGAGGGGCCCGTTGTTGGACAATTGATTGTCATTGAGGTCAACAAGTAGTGGTTGTCATTGGTGTGAACATATGTGATGGGTATTTGGAGAAGTCTCCAAAGTGGTCCCCTTATGATGTAGCTATAGGCATGGCCCTCACATGTAGATTCTTTGAAGAAGTATACAAGAAGCCCCAAAGGTGTGGTTATGGAACCCAAAGTTGATCATAGAAAAATGTCATGAAGGATGGTGCGAATGCAACTAACTCACTCATGGATGGATAATCCTCGTCATACCATTTCTAATGATAGGTGGTACACCACGTGGTTCCTCACGGTTGAGGAGTTATGGCCTTGTTAATTTAGAAGATCTAAAGAATGGTTAAGAAGCCCCTAGTTGGTTACAAGTCATTAATGAAAGGGTAAAGTGGTTGTAACATGAAATTTAAGAAGCCACTAAGATGAAGGAAAGAGGTTACTCAAAAAAAATATAAAAACACATCAAGGAGTCATTCAAAAGTACATTCACTCACTTATTCTATTGAATATATTCTAGTGAACTAGTGATCTATTTGGCAAGTTTGTGACGGTGAAATCTGAGGTAGCGACAAGAAATAAGTGTGGGAGTTTCAGGGTTGCATAGGAGAGAAAAATTATCTGAGGAAACCCTAGTTCGGTTGACACCCATGGGTCAGACCACTAGTATCCCGCGAGGCATCCCCACGGGTTCCATAATGCTCGTCACATGAGGCCTTGCGTGACAAATAGTCTCAGTCTCGCGAGGACAAGACAAATTTGGGGGAAATGCTTGTATTAGGTCCTCGAGGTAAGAGGAAAGCTACAGGTCAACACTACTGTGTATTAGGTTAGCTACAAATGTATTGGTATGACTATGTGTTTATTTTGATGATTATACTTGGTTGTAGTATGGTACATGCTTGAGGTATGATTGGCTTGGCACATGATTGAGGTACATCTTGGATACATGGCTGATTGAGGTATACTAGTTTATCTGGTTATGACATGACTGTTGTGGTTCATCATTAGAGACATATCCTTGAGATGTGGATATATGGTTGAGGTATACACTTGATGTATGGTGGCATATTCATGAGACACATGCTTTGGTTCTTTGAGGCACTTCATTGATGATATGGTTAAGATCTATGCTATGGTATATGGTACAGGTTCTATACATGGTTGATTCTCTAGCACATAGTATATGATTTGATGTTATGGTATTTTCATTTGGCATATTTCTTGGTACATGATTGATGCATGTTATACTACATATGTTGGTACACAATTGATGGATGATATGGTACATGTTTTGGTATATCTTATGTTGATGATCAGTTATAGGTTGATGGTATAGTGACAATGACAAGTTGGATACAATGACAGGTTGATGTGACAGTGACAGTGACAGTGATTGTGGTAGTGATAGTTGGTCTACACTTATATTTTTTAGGGTGGCAGGGCAGGGAAAGGAAAGGGGGTTGTAGCCTCCTTCCGATTGGTTCTAGAGAACTCAGGGAGTTGGATATTCCTTCAAGTTGGAGCATAAGAATCATGGGGTTATAGCCTCCTTTTGATTGGAGCCAAATAATTTAGGGAGTTGTAGCTTCCTTTAGGTTGGAGCCTATAAATAGGGGGTTGTAGCCTCCTTCCAATTGTATTTGGAGAATTGGGAAGTTGGTTCTTCCAACAAATGTATTCATTTGATATATAATAAAATCATTTCGTGGTTTTCTCCCATTTGGGTTTCCATGTAAATACTAGTGTACTGTGTTTCTGTGGATGTCTATTATGATCTGTTGATTTATACTTCTCATGATATATTGAGAATGTATTGCTGTTGATGTTAACGATTACACATTGTGGTTAAAAGTGATAATAAAGTTCTGATATTGATTCACCCCCCCATCTCAGTATTCCAACACCTGCCATGCCCCTGCAATTGTATGAGAGGATTTTCATTAGGGAACCCCCTCGGGGCATTTTGTGCTCTAAGTGCCCCACAAATCAAGAGTTGTTTTCCAACTGCAATATCAACCAAATCTCTGTTATGTGCTTTAAAAATACGAGATTTCCTTCCCCGACTTTTACCCCCTTGGATGGGAAATGGGTTTTTCCATAGACCCTCCACTTTCCTAGAGCCATATATGGATCAGTTTCGAAGTTGATATACCACCCCATCTTCTTCTGATTCCAAGGATGATTATGTTTTTTTTGGATGGATATTGAGGGTAGTAGGGTTCGGGTTTTGGGGGGGAAGAAAACTTGCAATTGGGGGATCGAGCGAGATAAAGCTTGAAGGGATTAAGTCCATTCGAGGGAAATGGAGGTTTTTGAGTGAAACAATCCAATCTTTTCCCAATAGAGCTAATGAATTTACTAAAACATTTATAGAGGGAGGGGGAGTGAGAAGCATACCAAAATGGGGTGTGATAACTTGTAGCATAGCCTGTGGGGATTGGTCCTGGCTACCATCCATGACTGGCGCTGAAATTTGTCCGGGATCGGTTGTTGTTGGATGTTGAGAATCCATAACTTTATTATCTTCCTCTACCTTCTTATTATCATGGATCCCAATCATAGATTCCACTTTACGTTACTTCCTTGCATGGATGGATGATTCTGTCTCAGTCTATGGTGGTTCCCTTTTCTTTTGTTGATTAGGATGAAGACCCCCACCCTAAACCCAAAAAGGTAATAAAACTGACTAGCGTTATGCCCATTATTACGGCATCAATGACATCGAAAGGAGATTCCCTCATAATCTAATTTTTGATGAATTTTTTTGTCTCCCATGATCAATTCCATTTTTTCTTCTAAGCTTTCTTGAATATCCAAAGAAACAAGAATCCTGACTACTGACATTTTAACTGTGATGCGAGAAGAAATATCAACGTCCATTAAGGTCCCCATTGAATTCCCAAGCTCCCTAAAGATAATATTTGTCCAAAATTCCACATGGATGGCTGATTTTGTATTAGTCTATGGTGGTGCAATTTTATTTTGTTGATTAGGCTAAAGACACCCACCCCGAGCCCGAAAAGGTAATAAACACTAACTAGCATTATGCCCATTCTTATGGCATCGACGACATCAAAAGGGGATGCCCTCATAATCTAATTTTTGATGAAAGTGTTTGTCTCCCATGATCAATTCCAATTTTTCTACTAATCTTGCTCGAATATCCAAAGAAGCAAGAATCCTGGCTACTGACATTTTACCTGTGATACAAAAAGACATATCAATGTCCATGAAGGTCCCCATAACATTCCCAAGCTCTCTAAATATAATTTATCTATCCAAAATTCCGTTGGAATCCCAGAAATACAAACCCAAATCAGAATTACATTCATTCTCTCCTTGCTCACATAAAAAAGGGGGGACCACTTCTTTAAAAGTAGGGGAGACGAGTCAATACTCTAGGGTTTCTTCAAAACCATTTATGCATGTTCTGGTTTTTCAAATTTAAATAAAATACAACCCCTTACCAAAGTAGTCACCTTAGGTAGAAAGGAGTTAGTACTGGACCAAGATATAGCCACCCAATCATGTATATTATTAATGTTGAATTGTTTCCCACACACCTTCCCTACCACTACTGTGTTTTTCATATCCACCACCTATGACATTGTGATGTCTTTCCCTAGCAAACAATTTTATAGCAATCCTTGCAAATTTGATTCCTTTGTTCTTCCCTCATCAAAAAATTTGTTTTGTATTGTTTTCCCTACTGTCCCCCCATGCTGCAATAGTCATCTTCTCTAGCTCAAGCTATAGATGGTTCAACCTCTCCTCAGTCCCATTTGCTTGAGGAGATCTGATAGAGGGCGATAGGAAAGAGTCTACAAAACCTAGAGAGGGAAAAAGAGTCTCCTTGCCAAAACCATAGTGAATAGGGTTTTGAAAAGGAATAATGGATGAAGGGGAGAAGGGGATCTCCTCAGTAATTTCTACAATTCCTGTCCATGCTAGACTATCAAGGGAATGGGCAGAGAGAAAGGTTTTGTTGATTGCATCTATGTGATACATTCTCCAACTTACAAACCTTTGAGATGTGGATCATTGCATCTATGTGAGACTTTCTCCAGCTTACATACCTGAGAGAAATCCCCTAAGAAGGGTATGCGGTTAATATTTGAGACAAAGATGGAATGTAGAGATGATCTCCTCCATTCATAGAGTTGAGAAGAACTCCAGATGATTATCTTGTGGGAAAGGTGATCTGCTGAGTTGGACGTGCCTGTGGTTGAGCACAAGGTGAATGTGTGAAATCCCAAAGTGTTGGGTGCATCGTTGTGAGAACATAAATGAAGATGATGTATTAGCCTCCTCTGAGTAGTGGAGTTGATGAGAAACTCCAGACAAATCTCCTGTGCGATGAAGTGGGAAAGAAGATCTATTGAGTGGACGTGCCTGTGGACAAGCATAGGTGAATGTGTGAAGAATTGGTTCTTTTGTGTAATGCAGTGAGCCAGAGATATGGACATCCCTATGGATGTGCCCCTAGTGGATGGGCACTAGTGGGTGTATCCAATCCCTTTCTATATTTTTCAAGAGTCAGACCTGCCTGCAACCCTAATTGTAATGTAAAGGGTACAGGTCGGCCCCACCTTAATGTGACTAGTAATTAATGTAAAAGATAATTAATTTGGTTAATATTAATTATATTATAAGCTAGTGAGGTCGACCATGTTGTGCCAATATACACTTCTATTGACATGTTCAATTTAGTATAAGTAAAGGTGTATTCTCCATTGTGGTATCATATCTTTCATATGAGTTTGTAAATTTCAGCAAGTACATCTTCTTGGGAAAAGTGCACACCTCTCTTGGGCACTAGTCTTATAGGGTTTGAGAACGCTCTTGTGTTCTAGGTATTATTAGTGTTGAAGGTATTTCTCTTGGATAATATAGAAAAGGATTTGGATGGGTTTTCTTCCCTTGTTGAGAAGGGTTTCCCATGATACTTCTTGTGTTCTTGTGCATGGTGTTTCTTCTTGTGATCTTGGTTGTTGCAACATTATTGTTTATGGTTAATACAAATGAAAAAATGAAATAAACTACATGCTTAACCTATATTATTGAAAAATCAACATGGTTTCAGATCATAGGTCCTGAAGAACCCATTGCACAAAACTTCAAGGAAAACTATCCTCTTTTTGCAGAACCGTATGACCCTCCTAGGGTTTCCAAAAATTTCGTACGACCCTCCTTCTTTCTCAGTTTCATCCCTTAATACTTGGATGATGGGGATATTTTTGGCATAGGAGAGTAAAAAATCCTCCAGTGCACCTCTAGAGACTCTTACAATGAAATTCCAAGCATTTTCAATTTTTGACCCTAGGGTTTCTAGGGTTTCACAAATTTCTGTAGAAATTTCAGTATTAAGGTTTCTGCAACTCATTGAAGGAGCTCTTCAGATCATCGATGTTCTCTCATATTTCAAAGGCTTATTGTTGGTAGTCATAAGTCCAACAAAACCTAAAAGTGCTAGCCTAGACTAGTCGTTAGGTTTTCTATCCCAGTTGACAAAGGGTTGTGAAGAATCTAAAATTATGATGAACAAAACTATGATGGAAGTTAAGCTTGATGGATCAAGCAACTTCAAGTTTTTGGAAGACAAGAATTCAAAGGAAGACTTATTGTGGGTAATACAAAAAGGTATCTCTATGACATAACTCCTTCATGAATATGTCAAGAGGACAACGATCATCCAAGAGCCATTGGAGAAATCATATCAACACCCCCAGGTATGCACTTGTATATATATTATGTGTATCATTGTCATGAGGGAAATTGCAGGAGGAAGGAACCTTTTTGCTGAATTCATGGAACCATAGGGATCTCAGTGCATTTAGAGGAACAACACACTCAAAGTGAAGAATCCAGGTTTGATTGTTGACATTGTCATTTCTCTAACCTATATTTCTAAAGTTTGCTACATTACAAGTAGGTGTTGTAGCTGTGACAACAATTCTTAAATTGTTTTAATTCTAGAGATGCACTCACTATTATCCGCTAAGATATATTCTTGTTTTGGTTCCTCTTGTTTTATTGTTCCAGACATGTTAACAATAAAGGAAGATGTTCATCCTTCAGAGGGATCCACTTGAATCATAGGGAGTCAAAAATAATTGAAAAAGAGGAAGAATAGAACTATCATTGGGGAAGCCAATAATACATGATCAAAATATTTCTATGATTCTATGGGCAGAAGCATGCATGAAACAATATATGTTCAGCATTAGAGTCTTCACCAGACTTTGAAAAACATAACTCCCAAAGAAGTCTTCACTGGGATGAATCCTGAGATTGAACACTTTAGGTTATTTGGGTGCCCAATGTATTTTCATGTACCCAAAGAGAATAAGTCCAAGATAGATCCTTTAGAAAGAAATGATACAGTGAATCTTCAAGGGCATTCCAAATCAACATCCCTGGTTAGATATAGATTGAGACAAGTAGAGACGTTGTCCTTGAAGAAAATATAGTCTTTCAAAGATCCAGAGAATCTCATATGGAGATTGACAGTAAGACAATACCTTTTCCGCTTCAACAATTTAGAGGGAGACATACATTATTCCAGTTGATCCAGTTGTTCCAGTTGATATGTTCAGAGATATTACATTAAGGAATAAAATGCCTACCTAGACTCACTCTGCAAGAGGCAAAGAAACATACAAGCCTCTCAAGGCACACCCCAAGAAAGCGGAAGAGATTTTCGAGCTATCCTTCCATCATGAGCCACCTTATTGATGTTGAGCCTCCTTGTCTTAGAGAAGGAACATGAGAACAGGTATGGCAAGATTCCATAACAGAAGAATACCAATATATCTTAAAGAATGATGTATAAGATATTATTCAGGGACCAGAAGAGAAGTCTGCAGTAACTTTGAATCCATAATATCAAGCACGCAGCTGATGGAAGTGTCAAGAAATACAAAATGAGATCTATAGCCAGAGGTTTCTCACAAATAGATGGATTTTTCTATGATGATACACTTGATCCAGTAAACCTGATACACTTCCATCCGTACTACCATCCATGAGTTGGAAACTATATCAGATAGATAGATTCTTGATGAGTTTGGATTTCAGCAAGAGTGTTGTTGATACAAACCTATATTATTACAGTGTTGGTGACAAGAGCCTGATTCAAAAAGCCTTGTTGTTGGATACAAGTAATCCTTGACTTCTGAATTCGATATGAAGAATCTGAGTATGATGCACTACTTCTTGGGACAAGAAGTATGACAGAGGACTGATGAGATTTTCCTGAGTCAAGAAAAATATACAATGAAAATATTAAAGAAGTTCAGTATGACAGAATGAAAAATCCACCGTGATGGATTTAAAGAAGAAGATTGATGATGATTTAGATGAGACTGATCCACAACTGATTGGATCACCGATGTATCTGGTTAACACCAGACTTGATTCATTCCATGCAATGAATGTGCTTAGTCATTTCATGAGTTAACCGAGGCAGACTCACTAGACAACAACAAAACATGTATTGAGATATGTACGAGGAACAATTAGATATGGCCTAAGATATGCCTCCAATGTGAACATGAGTGTGCAGGATATGCTGATTCAGATTAAGAAAAAAGTACAGTGGACTGAAAGAGCACATCCAGTTGATGTTCTACCATGAAGTTTTCCATGGTTTCCTAATGCAGCAGGAAACAAAACTCTGTGACTTTGAGTACCACCAAGGCAAAGTATATAGCATCGAGTGTGCAAAGCAATGTGGCTTCAAAAGATTCTGACAGATTTACTTGACCATGATATGGATCCTATGATGATAACCAAAAGTAGTGTGTAAAGATCCTTGAGAACCCAATATTTCCTGATGGATCGAAACACGATGAGATGAAATATCCTTATATCAGATATATGATGCATAGGAAAATCATATACATAAAGTACCTTCCTACACGAGCAAATTGCATATATCTTCATCAAATTAACTTCATGAACAATGGCTCCCTAGTTGAGAGGGAGTGTTGATGACTCCATCCAAGATAAAATTCAAAGTACATCCATGTGAGACTTGGCATGATGAAGAATGCCTCCCTAGCTGAGAGGGAGTGTTGATGATGGCAGCTATTTGAGACATTCTCTAGCTTACAAACCTGTGAGATGTGGATCATTGTAGCAATGTGAGACTTTCTCCAGCTTAAAAACTTGAGAGAAAGCCCCTAAGAAGGGTACATGGTTCCTATATGAGACATATATGGATCGTACAGATGACCTCCTTCATTCAAAGAGTTGAGAAGAACTCCATATGATTATCTTGTGGGAAAGGTGATCTGCTGAGTTGGACGTGCCTGTGGCTAAGCACAAGGCGAACATGTGAAATCCCAAACTGCCGGGTGCATCGTTATGAGAACATAAATGAAGATGATGTATTAGCCTCCTCTAAGCAACAAAGTTGACGAGAAACTCCAGATGACTCTCCTGTGTGATGTAGTGGGAAAGAAGATTTGTTGAGTGGATGTGCCTGTGGACAAACACAGATGAACGTGTGAAGAACTGGTTCTTCTGTGTAATGCAGTGAGCTAGATATATGGACATCCCTATGGATGTGCCCCTAGTGGATGAACACTAGTGGGTGAATAATATCCCTTTCTATATTGTTCAAGAGTCAGACATGCCTATAACCCTAATTGTAATGTAAAGGATACAGGTCGGCCCCACCTTGATGTGACTAGTAATTAATGTAAAAGATAATTAATCTGGTTAATATTAATTATATTATAAGCTAGTGAGGTCAGCCCTGTTGTGCCAATAGACACTTCTGTTGATAGGTTCAATTTATTATAAGTAAAGGTATATTCTCCATTGTGGTATCATATCTTTCATATGAGTTTGTAAATTTCAGCAAGTACACCTTCTTGGGAAAAGTACACACCTCTCTTGGGCACTAGTCTTATAGGGTTTGAGCACCCTCTTGTGTGTTAGGTATTATTAGTGGTGAAGAATATAGCAAAGGATTTGGCTGGGTTTTCTTCCCTTGTTTAGAAGGGTTTCCCAGGATACTTCTTGTGTTCTTGTGCATGGTGTTTCTTCTTGTGATCTTGGTTGCTGCAACATTATTGTTTATGGTCAAGACAAGTGAAAAAATGAAATAAACTACATGATTAACCTAGCTTATTGAAAAATCAACAAAAGAAAGGATCAAAATCATAACAACTACCTAAAGGAAAACCCGATGGGGAGTGCACAGGGGATAAAGACGTCCCTTCTTGCTGAGAGAAAACTGGTGCTAATCCCCCTTCACTAGTCCATCCATATATATATATATATATATATATATATATATATATATATATATATATATATATATATATATATATATATATATATATATTT